>CM077252.1:20587839-20600339 GCA_039654775.1 Spinibarbus caldwelli | reverse complement strand
CTGCAGCGTTCTTGAGTTGAGATGAGAGTGCAGAAGAAAGAACTCATCATCTTTAAGGTGATCGTGTGGATCTTAAGTACATCCCAAAGGAATATTTTAGTGCTCAGAGATTGCTCTTTTAATGCATGGAAGACTTACTGGAGAAAATTCATGTAGATATCATAGCAAGTCATTAATTATTGATAATTTTTTTCACATCTGCTGCAGGTCTCAAATCAGATATAGCACTCAGGTTGCAGTTTTGACCGCATGACTCTCAAGAGCCAATGACATATGTCATGTGACATGATATTTTTATATTATGAATATAAGACCTCATATCTATCTAATAGACACATTATATTATTATTATTTTTTATTATTATTTGAAATAATTTAATACTTAAAATGATCAAAAGTGACAGTAAAGACCTTTATAATGTTCCAAAAAATGTTGTTCCTTTGAACTTTCTTAATCAAATAATAAATAAATAAATAAATAAAAATAGTGTCCACAAGAAATGTTAAGCAGTGCAATCATTGTTTTTTCAGCACCAAATCATTATATTAGAATGATTTCTGAAGGATCATATGACACTTGACTGGAGTAATGACGCTGAAAATTCCAAAAAATAAAAAATAAAAAATGTGTCCCATAAAAACTTTTGTGTCTTTCTTATGCAGCTGTGCTAAATGCTATGAATTATGAATTTAATATAAATTGCCAATAAAATATCAAGTTTACTCGATTTTATAGACTGTATGGTATCAAGAGTTATGATGAGGGGAATATATTTTGTTGAAATCCTGTGTTACATTTCAACAGCAGTTAAAGAAATACTGAATTATTGGAAGCAATATATCTTGTTTACAGTACAATATGACTTGCATGCAAATGAATCCAAAACCCAATGCTAATTGAAACTTGCAAAGTCATGCTTTGTGTACTTTGCTTGGTAATAGATCCATTTAGGCCACCGCACTCATAAAAATGAGACTTTTTGGATCTATATCCTTTGCAGCTCATTCAGTTGCATTTCTAAATTGCCAGTACTAATGCACTTACATAATTATTATGTGAAGGCATCAAAGCTACTTTGAGAGTACAGCTTGTTCCATTATCTTGTAGCCATACCAGAAAATAACAGACGGCTGTTACATTTTTTTTTTTTTTTAAATAAACAAAGAATAACAGTCATCCAGCATCCTGTATTAAGACGTAATATAAGTTACTCCTACTATATATCAAAGATGAATAATATAAATAAGTTAAAGATAGTAGGAAAGCTTTTCATGAGGAAGAAATCTAACATGTTATTGACTAATAATCTTCTCCTCCTAACAGCTGTTAACTGAAGAAAAGCTGCAGCTGGATCAATGAGTCCACAGCTAAACAACACTTGACTCTCCATTCAGTCTGATTTGCGAACTGCATCAAATGGTTCATTGAAAAGAATCAGTTTAAAATAATGATTTATTCACTTATCCACTTCAGTTCACTGACTCTGTTCAAGGTACAGTGGTTCTTGACTTCAGAAGACTTGAAATATACACTCAAAAAAATTACTCTTGGCACAATTTTTTATTAAGTATTTGCATCTATTTGATTTTATTTAAATAATCGTTTTTTAAAAATGTGTGTACTGTTTTTCGATTTTAATCGTTTCTCATTGTGACAGTGATCTCATTGTAAATCCTAAGAATCGATAGATGCTGTTTTCACTTGATGCGTTAACAAAACTTAATGAAACAAAAATCACAGTAAGTTTTGTTACTTGTGATTTGAATTATGAAACAAAGTGTCAGATTTCAGATTCTGTCAATTGTATCACTAAAGTTAAACAGTAAATAACGTTACAGTTTTGGTGTTAAATGTAACATGAAAGATGATTTTAGCACCTCAGTACAAGCAGCAGTGCAGAACTCACATTAATCGATCATCTCTTCTTCTTTACTTCTAGTTACCACAGCAAATAAACATGAACGACCATCAGAAAGTGTTGAAAGAAACAGAATCACATCTCTTGTAATCGCTTAGCCAGAGTTTCAAGACGTCAAAGAAACGGCTTGTAAACAATGTCACAGAAAGGTCATTGAGTGAATATGAACTCTAAACTTGTTACTTAACTATAAATAAATAAATAAATAAATAAATAAAAGGATAATTTTGCTAAATATATGCAGTAGATGACGTTCATTATATTTTTTACGTAACCTGTTCTTCAATATGTAATGTAATTTTGAGTAAATTAGTCTTAAAAATAATAATTAAAAATAATGACATCCACTGTTTAAATATTTGTATTTCAGCAAACTGGAGAAGAAAAATTATATAATTATATAATAATAATAATAATAATATAAAAACAGCCTTACATGCAACTGAAATATTTCTTCACAAATCACTGTAATATACTAATGTACCAATTGATATGGTTTATTGTATAGTTACAGCATTAGTTGAGCGATATTTTTAACTCAGCTTTAGCTTTATGTCTGAGTAAATCAATGACTAATGTTGTGTTTTTGGGATCTTCTTGTTCTGCTTGTTTGAGACCGAAGACTAAAATCAACTGCAATTACATCCAGAGGAGCCCAAGTATCTACCTCAATGAAGACATGGAGACGCTCATTAAAGAATATGTGGTAAGTGTATGTCAACCTGATCTTTACATTATAAATGTCTTATGGATATATTTACATTGATAGTTATGTCAATTTTCTTATTGGCATCACAGTCTCGCTTTGCCCATGTGTGTGTAGTATGCAGCAAATTAGCTCATTTTAGATTTGATAAAACTCACTATCTCTTAGTAGAGGTAACTACAAGTTAGTATGAAAACTTGAGTATTGGTAACTGTTTTTATAAGTTCAGTCAACTTAAAGATTTAAGACATTTTCTTAAGAAGCTTGTTCTCTACAGTTCATTTGAGAAATAATAGCACATTTGCAGCTGTTACAAATTATGGCAATGCAGAGTAAAGCTTAAGAACAAATAATTACAAAGAAAGATCGATTAATAAATTTAAAAAAAAAAATGACATTTTGAAGTAAAATACTGAAATGGTGTTTTCTTGCAAAATATACTCAATGTTTAATGTTTTTTTTTTTTTTTTATGCAGTGCTAGTAATATCAAGCCACTTCACTGTCCTGAAACAACACGAATGCTCATGTTTTTAAGTTTGGCTGTGTCCAGTTTCATCAGAATTCTCTTCTCCTTAAGGTAGTATAGTTCAAAATAACTGGTTATACATTTAGAATCAGAATCAGAATCAGAAAGAGCTTTATTGCCAAGTATGCTTGTGCATACAAGGAATTTGTTTTTGTGTCATAAACATCCAGTACACAGAGACAACAACAGCACACAAACAATAAAAAATATAATGAGAATAAAAAATTACACATGTAGATATAAATAGACAAAAATTTGAAAAAAATAAATTGAGAGATAAATAAGTGGTATGTACAGTTGTGCTATAGATGATAAAATGGAATAGAATAGAATGAAAAGCAGGGATGTGGTAAGATGGAGGTGGTAACAAATATTAGGTTATTGCACATTGTTATTGCATAATGGGGGGAACATTTAACTGTTCATTAAATAGATTGCCTGGGGGAAGAAACTGTTCTTGTGCCTGGCTGTCCTGGTATTCGGTGCTCTGTAGCGCCGACCAGATGGCAAGAGTTCAAAGAGGGGATGGCTTGGATGTGAGGGATCCAGAGTGATTTTCTGAGCTCTTTTCCTCACTCTGGATGTATACAGTTCTTGAAGGGTGGGCAGGGGAGCACCAATAATCCTTTCGGCAGTCCGAATCGTTCTCTGTAATCTTCTGGTGTCTGATTTTGTAGCTGAGCCAAACCAGACAGTTATTGATGTGCACAGAACAGACTTGATGACGGCTGAGTAGAACCGTTTCAGCAGCTCCTGTGGCAGGTTAAACTTCCTCAGCTGGTGAAGGAAGTACAACCTTTGTTGGGCCTTTTTTACAATGGAGTCAATGTGAGTGTCCCACTTCAGGTCCTGGGAGATGATGGACCCTAGGAACTTGAATGACTCCACTGCAGCCACAGTGCTGTCCATGATGGTGAGTGGGGAGAGAGCAGGGGGGTTCCTCCTGAAGTCCACTATCATCTCTACAGTTTTGAGCGTGTTGAGCTCCAGGTTGTTTAGACTGCACCAGTCAGCCAGCTGCTCAACCTCCTGTCTGTAAGCAGACTCATCACCATCCTGGATGAGGCCGATGAGTGTGGTGTCATCTGCAAACTTCAGGAGCTTGACAGAGGGGTCTCTAGAGGTGCAGTCGTTGGTGTAGAGGGAGAAGAGCAGTGGGGACAGAACACATCCCTGAGGGGCGCCAGTGCTGATGATGCGGCTGTTTGACATGAATTTCCCCATTCTCACTAGCTGTTGCCTATCTGTCAGAAAGCTGGTGATCCATTGACAGATAGAGATAGGAACAGAGAAATTGGTTAGTTTGGTCTGGAGGAGTGTTGGAATGATGGTGTTAAAAGCGGAGCTGAAGTCCACAAACAGGATCCTCACATAAGTCCCTGATTTGTCCAGGTGTTGCAGGAGGTAATGCAGTCCCATGTTGACTGCATCATCCACGGACCTGTTCGCTCGGTAAGCAAACTGCAGGGGGTCCAGTAGGGGTCCTGTGATGTCCTTCAGATAAGCCAGAACCAGTTTTTCAAACGACTTCATGACGACAGACGTTAGTGCCACAGGTCTGTAGTCGTTAAGTCCTGTTATCTTGGGGCTCTTTGGGACGGGGATGATGGTGGAGCGTTTGAAGCAGACAGGGACTTCACACAACTCCAGAGATCTATTGAAGATTTGTGAAAAGATGGGGGCCAGCTCGTCAGCACAGGTTTTCAGACAGGCTGGTGTCACACTGTCTGGGCCTGGTGCTTTTCTTCTTTTGTTCTTTCTGAAGACCTGGCGCACATCATCTTCACTGATCTGCAGTGGAGGAGGGGGGGGGGGGAGAGGGGGGTTGCTGGAGGTGTTAACGGTTGTGTAGAGAGATGGTCAGAATGGGTGTGGGGGGTTTCGAATCTACAGTAGAACTCATTCAGGTCTTCAGCAAGTTGTTGATTCGCCTCAGTGCTGGGGGATGGTGTTTTGTAGTTGTTTTGGGATGGCTTGTAAAACTCGCTCTGCTTCTTTGGTCCATCTCTTTACAGTCTTTACTACAGGTTTAACAGATTTAAGTTTCTGCTTGTAGGTCGGTATGAGATGAACTAAACAGTGATCAGAGAGTCCTAAAGCTGCCCGTGGAACAGAGTGATATGCCTCCTTTATCGCTGTGTAACAGTGATCCAGTATATTACTGTCTCTGGTGGGACATGTGATGTGCTGTCTATATTTTGGCAGTTCACGGGAGAGATTGGCTTTATTAAAGTCCCCAAGAATGATTAAAACAGAGTCCGGGTGTTGTTGTTCTGTCTCTGTGATCAGATCAGCTAGTTTCTGTAAAGCTGAGCTCACGTGCGCTTGCGGAGGAATGTAAACACTCACGAGAATGAACGAACAAAACTCCCGCGGCTAGTAGAAAGGCTTGCAGTTAATGAGGAGCGTTTCTAGATCAGAACAGCACATCTTCTTTAACACAGTTACATCTGTACACCACCTTTCATTGATGTAAAAGCATGTCCCGCCGCCGCGCGATTTCCCCATTGATTCTGCCTCGCGATCTGCTCTAAACAGCTGAAAGCTCGGAAGATGAATCGCACTGTCTGGAATGGCGTCGTTCAGCCAGGTTTCCGAGAAACACAGAGCAGCAGAGTTTGAAAAATCCCTGTTTGTCCGGGAGAGCAGAAGGAGTTCGACCGTTTTGTTGGGTAGAGAGCGGAGATTTGCCAGATGGATGCTAGGCAACGCCGTTCTAAATCCGCGCTGTTTGAGCTTCACGAGCGCCAACTATAACGTTCAGCAAAACGTCCGAATACTCGAAAACCGGTAGAAGATTTTGTGGTGTGTTCTGCTGAATGTTCAGCAGTTCTTCCCTGGTAAAACTGATCTTGTTTGCAAAACAAAAAACAGGAAAAACTAACAAAAACACTAAAACAACTGGAGAGCTAAGCACAGTGGCTGCCATGTGCGGCACCATCGCGATGACTAACATAATTTAATGCTTATTTTATACTGCCAGGCCGAAAAAGGTTGCTGTCTGGATTTAAATGAGTAAATACTTGATATTTAAGGATTGATTCATTACTTGAAGTGATTAATATGTTTCTGGCATGTTGTGTGTTTGGCAACACCCTAACTGATGCAGTGTGTAGCCTTTTATTTCTCAAACAACCCGGTCAGAAGTCGTACCCATGTCTATATTCCAGGATAACAATGTCAAGATTTATCAGGCTTAAATTGAAAGATTGTCCACCACAGAGTCCTGACCTAATCCCTATTGAAAGTCTTTAGGATGTGCTTGAGTCAACTTTACATAGCCTGTCCAAAAAGGAGTTGCACACTCTAAACTCATTGGACCACCTATAGCTTTCATAACATTGTGCTGTGTTGTGGCATTGTTTAAACAATATTATGCAACATCACAACATTTATTTTTGGCCTGGATCTTGTATTGACAATGGGATAGTCTAGCCACTCTGTAAAGTCGACTCCAGCATATCCTCAAGATATTCAGTAGAGTTAAGCTCAGGACTGGTGATCAGTTCATAAATGAAAATGATTCCTTGTGTTCACTGAACCACTATTTCACAAATTGAGCCTGATGAATTTTGTTATTGTCATGCTGGAATGTATACGTTGGTACGTCCTCCGACATGGTTGTTTAAGACATGAAAAGCTACACACTGCATCAGTTTGAGTTAAAAGAACTATTGCCAAACATACAAGCTGGAAACATAAAAATCACTGCAATAATCATCCAATTCTAGACTCTTCAGTATTTGCTTATTTAAATCCAAATGGTGAGTTTTTTATTTATTTATTTATTTTTAACCAGGCAGTGTACATTTGAATGAGTTTGTAAACAATGTGCCCTTAAAATTTCTGAATATGACACTGTGATTGGCATTGGAACACTACTCATTCTCTTTGTTTATCCTCCAGGACTGTGAAAGTGCAGAGGCTGAGTCTGGAACTGCACAGACAACAGTGGGCATGTACATCTTTCGTTCAGAGCGTGTTGGTCTTGGAGACCAACCTACGGATGTTGGTGTGGAAGTTCTTCAGTGTCACTCTTGGGTGTTTGATGCTTTTTGGACTGATTCATGTGCTTAACTGAAGCTATGCAACATAGTTCAAGTGCACGTTTGAAGAAAATCCTTGATACAACCAAGCTGTCACCAAAGCACTCTTAAGTAATGATAATTGAGATGTCATTTTTGAGACGTCAAATTTTTATACTTGAGTCCTGTGACAATGTCATAAGTTAACTTTAATCTTTGGTATATGCCCTGTGTTTTGTTAGGTTTGTGTTTGTTTTGTTTTACATTTATTTGTATGAATGTTTGTCTTCTATTGTTTGTTTAAATACAATTCTGGACTTGTTTTTCTTGTCTAAGGTGCACATTAGGTCAAGAGAAAAGAGACACCAAGAGTTTTTTTTTTCTTTTAATTTCTTTATTTATTTAAAGTCTATCCATTTCATTTCCTTACCTTTTTTCCTCTGGGTTCATGACTGCAGCATGGTTCCGGGGGTTGGGTGTTTAAGAGGAAGTGCGGCCTTCCTGTTTCCTGTTTTATACAATCATATGGAATGCTGGGTAATGCAGGCATAGTTGACTTGCTAAGCTAAGCAGGGGGTTCATTGTTTGTTGTGTTTATTTGGAATATACTGTATGTATAAATGTATTGTATATTATATTGTTTATTTCTTGTGTTTTGAATCTTATGTTTAATTGAATTTATTTAGGTGTTTGTGTATGTATATAATTTTATTTTCCCTGAGTTCCCATGAGATGGTTTGACCCTTGGGTGTAAAAAGGGCTTAATCTGTCTCTCAGGAGTTAGTTCTGGTTGGGGCCTCCGTGAGGAGGGTCAACTTTAATGTCTTTTGTGAGTCAATAAACTCCTTTTGTGACTGCAAGCAAGTGTCTCCCCGCCTTTGTTCTGGCCACGTCCCCACAAGTCCATTTAAGTGTTAAAAGTTAAAAATGTATATGTAGAATGTTCATTTCGTACTCATGTACTCCTAACATGTAATTAAATATGCATAGAAAGTGTTGTGGTGCAGAGCCACTCAAGCCCTGAGCCTTATGGATTTTTTTTGTCTGACCATTATCCTATTGTTCTAAATTATTGCATGTCACAGATTTATTTATTTATTTTTTTAAATGTTAGTGCAACATAAGCAGTACTGTTATCATCGATTTACCTCATGTATGTCTACCTCAAATTTCCAAAGTTCTTGAGGAAACTGATCTTATTTCTACACTCTGTTAAAAATGGTTATTTTTTTTTTCTGTTAAAGTTTTTTTTTTTGTTGTTGTTGTTGTTGTTTTGTGTGTGTTTTAGTTATATTTTGTTATAGCACAGTGTGATTGGGTGGAGTAGGATTAAATATAAGAAATACAATTTATGATAAAAAAAAAAAAATATATATATATATATATATATATATGTGTGTGTGTGTGTGTGTGTGTGTGTGTGTGTGTGTGTGTGTGTGTGTGTGTGTAGATCTGATGCATTTTAAGTACATTGGGTTTATTACCAAATACATGTTTCTTATGCATTTAAAACAAATTGTAATTATTGTTAATATTACAAAAGTCTTATTACTTACTTGTTTCATTTACATAAGGTTGGCAAATTTGCATCACAAAGTTTATTAGTTTAAGTTTAAAATATGTAATCAAAATGGATGGAAATTTTATATGCAATCGAAATACATAAATCTTAAGAATTGGGACAAAATATTTTTTTGAGTGTAGTACATGAGTCATATGGACCATTTGTATGATGCTTTTTAGTGTTTTTGGAGTTGTTACACAGAAAAGAACCGTGTGAAGACTCTCCAAAACTTTTCTTTTGGGTAAAATGTCCCATCAAGATCTCCATATTTGAAACTGGGTACTGCTGTGACAGAAACTGGTTTCATGGTGCCATTTCTTGATTTCTTAATAAATGTATTATTAATACTTGTGGGCTTAATGTGGTGGTCAAAACGTGCCAAACAGAGTGTAATATATTCCTGTCTTTGAAGGAAATGGCGAAGCTTTGCTGTTTCCTTTCCTAACGTGCACAGAACATTAGCACACAAAAGATAGGGCTCTTCAAACTGAGGTCAGCAGACCCATGCAAGTGTGGTCTTAATGGAGACACCTCCTCTCCATTTCTTCTTGTGTCATGACCATTACTGAGGACCCACGATGTTTTAGTGGGCCTCTGGTGTAATTAGCCCAGATGCACAATGGAGCCATTTCTGCTGTACCACTCATTCTTGAGCCTCTGTGAATGCAACATTACCTCAAACAGAGTGGAGGAAGAGCCCTGCTCGCATTATTTTAAAAGAGAAGGTGAGAATAATAACCCCGAATAGGCCTAGAGTAAAAGCAGATATGGTTGCAATATGCCCCACTTTAAAGGGAAAAAAGGCACCAGTGAATTTGTCCTCTATGAGCCGAGCGAGCCATCATATATAAACTCTGAAACCAAGCTCTTCAGAAACCAACAACCTGCTATTATGTACATAGGTTTGTATCTAATTAATAAGCCATGGGTACATACAGAGCTTTCACGCTGGGTAGTTATAGCAATTCAGTTATAGGGAGTAGCCACCAGGGTGGTCCCCAAAGAACTACATTTTCCCCTAGGGCCTTTTCCTGCACTGCCAGCAGTAACTCTGAAGTGCCACTAGCTGTCCGACAGCAATGGCAATTAAAGGGGTCATCAGATGCCCATTTTCCACAAGTTGATATGATTCTTTAGGGTCTTAATGAAAAGTCTATAACATACTTTGGTTAAAATTTCTCAATGGTAGTGTAAAACAACACCCTTTTTACCTTGCCAAAAACAGCTCTTTTCAGAGCAAGCCATTTTGTTGCATGCCACTTTAAATGCTTATTAGCTCTGCTCACCCCACGCCTCTCTTCCATGGGGCGACGAGCCGTTCTCTCTGAGACTGTAAACTTTAGAACTAGCACGTTATTAGGAAAGGCGATTTGCAAAGATTCATAAAAAAAAAAAAAAAAAACCTTATACTCACTTCTTCTGGAGGTGAAGCTGGATCATGAATGATTCATGTGAACATGAACACATGTAGGTAGATTGGGGGCACATTCCCTTCAAAAACAAAAGTAATCCACTGCGTCTTCAGCGGCTCAGATGTCGGGAGTAAATGACGACTGCTATGTTCATTACATCCAACAAAAGTCACCTCAATAGCTACGGAGCCATTCTTGTCTACATCTTCTCCGGCGTCGAAACCATAGCAGTCGGACTGTTACAGCTCACTCAGGACGGGTCTAAGGTAAGACGCCAGTGTCAATCAACTATCGTGGGAGGGCCTGGGTCTGTGTGACATCACACAGACAAGAAGCTGAGAACAGCTTGATTTGAGAAAGGGGTAATGATTTAAGGAGATTAATAAAAAACCACTGGGTGGATTTTTAATCATTATAGGGTGGTTGTGTACACACTGCCAACACACGTTTATGTTCAAACAACATGTAAAAGTGCATTTTGCATCCGATGACCCCTTTAAGTGCGGCATTAAACAGCATCGACAACTAGGATAGAGGACGGAGAAGTGGCTTGACACTTGAGAAGTAACACTGCATTACAATGTGCCACACTATTATTAAACTATGCTATTCTATGACATTAGCGATGTAATTTACACTATTTACTTTAATGAATTTTAATAAGAAACCACGAGAAACAGGTGAATAAAGACTGACAGTCAATGTTTAAAGTTCAGAAATTCTTGTTTCAAGAAATGTAAAGCATGTTGGCTCATTTATGTTGGTTGTCCCAAGCATGGTTGTGATGTGTTCATTGTCAAACCCCAAAATTAGATTATTTTTCATTCTTAAAAAGCACCATTATATTATTATTTTTAAAAAAAATAAATAAATAAAATAAAATAAATAAATAAATATTATTTTATTTTATTGACAAAATATTTTAGTTTGTCTTGTATATATATATATATATACAGGTGCATCTCAATGAATTAGAATGTCGTGGAAAAGTTCATTTATTTCACTAACTCAACTCAAATTGTGAAACGTGTAGTAGTTTAAGTCTTTAGTTATTTTAATTGTGATGATTTTGGCTCACATTTAACAAAACCCACCAATTCACTATCTCAACAAATTAGAATATGGTGACATGCCAATCAGCTAATCAACTCAAAACACCTGCAAAGGTTTCCTGAACCTTCAAAATGGTTACACAATAGCCTATACAATCATGGGGAAGACTGCTGATCTGACAGTTGTCCAGAAGACAATCATTGACACCCTCCACAAAGAGGGTAAGTCACAGAAGGTCATTACTGAATGGTTGGTTGTTCACAGAGTGCTGTATCAAAGCATATTAAGTGAAAAGTTGACTGGAAGGGAGAAATGGAGTAGGAAACGGTGCACGAGCAACAGGGATGACCACAAGCTTGAGAATACTGTCAAACAAAGATGATTCAAACACTTGGGAGAGCTTCACAAGGAGTGGACTGAAGCTGGAGTCAGTGATCAAGAGTCACCACGCTCAGACGTCTTCAGGAAAAGGGCTACCAAGCCACTTCTGAAACAGAAACGTCAGAAGCATCTTACCTGGGCTAAGGAGAAAAAAAAAAATGGACTGTTGCTCAGTGGTCCAAAGTCCTCTTTTCAGATAAAAGTAAATTTTGCATTTCATTTGGAAATCAAGGTCCCAGAGTCTGGAGGAAGAGTGAAGAGGCACAGAATCCAAGCTGCTTGAAGCCCAGTGTGAAGTTTCCACAGTCAGTGATGAATTGGGCTGCCATTTCATCTGCTGGTGTTGGTCCATTGTGTTTTCTGAAGTCCACAGTCAACGCAGCCATCTACCAGGACATTTTAGAGCACTTCATGCTTCCTTGTGTTGACAAGCTTTATGGAGATGCTGATTTCATTTTCCAGCAGGACTTGGCACCTGCCCACACTGCCAAAAACACCAAAAGTTGGTTAAATGACTATGGTGTTGGTGTGCTTGACTGGCCAGCAAACTCACCAGACCTGAACCTCATAGAGAATCTACAGGGTATTGTCAAGAGGAAGATGAGAGATACCAGACCCAACAATGCAGATGAGCTGAAGGCCACTGTCAAAGAAACCTAGGCTTCCATACCACCTCAGCAGTGCCACAGACTGATCACCTACATGTCACGCCGAATTGAGGCAGTAATTAAAGCAAAAGGAGCCCCTACCAAGTATTGAGTACATATACAGTAAATGAACATACTTTCCAGAAGGCCAACAATTCACTATTTTTTTTTTTTATTGGTCTTATGAATTATTCTAATTTGTTGAGATAGTGAATTGGTGGGTTTTTGTTAAATGTGAGCCAAAATCATCACAATTAAAAGAATCA
>CM077252.1:20457839-20585339 GCA_039654775.1 Spinibarbus caldwelli | reverse complement strand
AATTATTCACCCAAATGCTGCGGTTTTGCCTGGAACAAAATCATTGAAGTGGTGGTTCTTGATTATTTGAATAAACTTGCACCTTTTGCAACTATTAAACCTCACGCACACAAACTATCCATTAGGACTACAAAAAAAAAAAAAAAAAAAACATAACAAATTGTGGAAAATAAGTCCATGACTAACCTACCAAGACAGCTTGCCAAGGTTTGCTTTTACAAATTATTGATCATTGATCACAGGTTGGGTTTGTTATAAGCGCTAATGAGAAATGATGGCTGTCTGAGGCTCTGTGAGGAGTGCATTACCTCCCTAATGACCTGGTTTCAACATTATTTAAAGTGTTCTGAATCCAATTGACTGTGCGCACATCCATTCTCATTTGTGGACTCCCGGTGTTAGAGCATCTGGCCTTACAGGGGTTTTCTTTAGCCACTATACTCACAAATCTCTCATGTGTGCTAATTAAGTTTTCCCATGTTAAATAAATCCCATGATCGTGATGAGATTTGCTTGACTTAATGCTGGCATATGGTTTAGTTGTTGAAGTAGAACCTATCAACCATGGCAATGCAGGGAGTTAATGGCAATGTAGGGAGTTAATTGACTTGAAGCATTACAAAGATTTTGTCATAAATTACAGGCAAGAGAGTGAAACCTAGAATGCTCTTATGACATAAATCTATTGAGAACTGTAACCCCGTCTAATGAAACTCTTATTTGTTGTATCACCATGCTAATGATAGTAATGGAGGGGTATTCAATCGGGAATCTTTATATTATTGCCTTATAGCAGGCACAGACAAAAGCATCTGTGTGTGGCGGTAGGTACTGATGTGTGTTCAGGTAAGAGAACGCTGGGACTTGTGGAGTGACAGCGAATGTGCTCATTAGCATAAAGTATGTAGAAGTCATCCATACATGTTCACACACAGACAGCAGAGATGGATCTCTTGGGGTCCATTGAATAAACTTATAAACCCATTGAATAAACTTATAAACCCAGTTATATAACTGTAGAGAAGGGATGTGTCCTGTTTGTATTACAAATGAAGCTGTCAAGCTTAGTGAGTTTGATGCCCTGCAACAGTTGGATTCTAGCAATTGGTAAACTTGAAATCATGAAAAAGCAGTGAATGAATGCAATGTTGTTTTAGTTTTATTGAGATACTACTGTATTTCTTTATTAATATTTCAAATTAGTTTTTAACTTTTATATTTTCTGTTTCCATTTTTGTTTTGAAGTTATAATATAGTATAGTATTGTGTTATGCCCCGTCTAGGGGTAGAACGCAACATGGAAGGAAAACGAGTGTGAACAGTTAACTTCTTATGAGTTTTTATTTGGGAGTTCACTTTCAGGAGCCGACAGTGCCAAAATAATTACCAAAACGTTCTAAATATTAAACCCTCTAAATTCTCTATCAAAATAAAAAACAAAAGTACAATTATCTAACCTAAATGCCTAATCCATAAACAAAGATCCAAAGTTTACAAAAACCAAAGATGGCGTCTGACTCCTTACTTTCCCAATAATGGCTATTTACAATATTCACAATAAATATTGAAAGAGAAACATCAAGTTCAAAGGGATAATCCAAGATCAGAATCGTACAACAGGCAAGGGTTGGGTAAGCCGGAGTACTGTTATACAACAACTAATATCCAAACAATCTCTCTCACAAACAAACAATATCTCTAAGCATACAAACGGTCAATCAGCACAAGCACAACAGCGTAGTTTGTAAAATGGTAGTCTTCTAGTAATAGGACAGCACCTGCACCATTTCCAATGGCATCCACTTCAAGTTTGAAAGGTCGACTGAAGTCAGGAGCAGCTAGGACAGGAGAACTACATAACAGACTCTTCAAAGAAACAAATGCACACTCACAGTTATCATTCCACTTGAAATTGATATCTTTGCGAAGGAGATCTGTGAGTGGTTTCACAACAACAGAAAATTCTTACAGAAACTCCGGTAGTAACCGGTCATCCCAAGAAATCGTCTAAGATCTCTTTTGCTTTTAGGCACAGGAAAGTCGACAAGGGCTTGCACCTTGGCTTCCACAGGGCGAACAGTACCATGACCAACTTCTTTGCCTAAATAAGTGATAGTAGCATGACAAAACTCACATTTTGCTAAATTAAGAGTTAGATTAGCATCTCAAAATCTGGTAAACACTTCTTCTAGAGTTTTCAAATGAACATTCCAAGTAGTCGAATAGCAGACCACATCTTCTAAGTATGCTTCACAGTTTTGTACATTAACCAAGACACGATTCATTAGACGTTGGAAGGTCGCTGGGGCGTTTTTAAGCCCAAAAGCTAAGATCTTATATTGAAGGAAAGCGTCTGGTGTAGCAAATGCTGAAATCTCTGAAGCACGTTCAGTAAGCGGCACCTGACAATAACCCTTAAGTAGATATAGCTTAGCTACAAACTTAGTGCTGCCAATGCGATCAATGCAATCATCCATCCTGGGAAGAGGATAGGAATCTGCCTTGGTTAGTTAATTAACCTTTCGGTAATCAGTACAGAAACGTGAGGTTCCATCAGCTTTTGGGACCAACACATACGGGTAACACCAAGGACTACAACTGGGTACGGCCAAACCATTTTCAATCAAATACTGAGTTTCTTTCTTCATGATTCCTCGTTTCACAGGGTTTACACGTTAAGCATTCTGTTTAACGGGTCGATGGTCACCGACATCAATATCATGCGTTAGCACATGAGTCACAGTAAGCACATCCGAGAAAAGTGATGAATACTTATCAATTAAATGTACAATTTCACTTCGAGCTGATCGAGATAGATGAGAGAGCTTAGAACTGAGGGTTACTAAAGCTTCAGAGTTTTGAAGACATGCACCAGAAAGACATGCACTTCCTAATCTAAGATCATCCATGCTTGGAGAATAATCAGAAGAAGCTGCATTTACAGAGGCTACTACAACTGGAGTCACAGAAGTTACAGGAACACTGATAGAGTTTCTAGAATTAGAATGAGAAATATACAACTTGAACACGTTTATGTGACAAACACGAGACTTTCTTCTCCGCTCAGGGGTCTGTACTGCATAATCAGTATCATTCAACTTTTCTTCAATCACATATGCCCAGGTGAACTTTGCTTGTATTGCAGAGCCAGGCAAAGGTAGCAAAAACAAGAACTTGGTCTCCTACTTCAAATGAGCATTGAACAGTCTTTTTATCAAATGTGCCCTTCATACGGGTCTGGGAAGCTGACAAGGACTGTTGTGCTAACTTCCACACAGTATGCAAGTGCTCACGAAATGAACTTGCATGATCTAGGACACTCTTAGAAGAAAACCCTGTCAAACTTCCAGAAAGTAATTGCTCCTGCAGCAATTTTAATGGACCACGAAGTGTATGTCCAAAGACTAACTCAGCCGGAGCAAAACCAAGGGATTCCTGAGTGGTGTTGCGAACAGCAAACAACAGAAGATGAATCTGCTCATCCCAATCTTTCTCATGTTGGAGACAGTAAGTGCTGATCATAGTTTTAAGAGTTTGGTGGAATCTTTCGAGGACACCTTGCGACTGTGAATGGTAAGCACTAGATGTACAGTGTTTAATATTCAACGCTTTCATTACCTTACGGAACAGTCTTGACATAAAGTTGGATCCTTGGTCGGGTTGGGTGAATTTTGGAAGACCAAATGTCGTATAGAACTTCACTATGGCTTTCACAATGGTTGGAGCCTTTAGTGAACGTAGAGGAATGGCTTCAGGGAACCTAGTAGCAGAACACATCAGCGTTAACAGATACGAGTGACCAGATTTAGTTCTTGGCAAAGGACGGACACAATCAATAACTAGTTTCTCAAATGGTTCACTCATTACAGGAATGGGTTTCAAGGGAGCTGGAGAAATAATCTGGTTTGGTTTTCCAGCAACCTGACACTCATGACACGATCGACAATACTGGGTAACAGCAGACTTCATTCCAGGCCAAAAAAAATGTTTTCTTCTTAATGTTTTTCTTCTTAACACCCAAATGTCCAGACAACTCATGGTCATGCCCCACACTCAGTACATGTTCTCAATATGACTTAGGAACGACTACTTGGAACACAGAGCTCCAATCTTGCTTTAAGTTCTCAGGCCTTAAGAGTAAACAGTCTGCAGGAACCAATCAGCAGCAAACTGGACAGACACAAACAAACCAACAGAACAAAACACAACAAAACTATAGGGTCGTAACAATTGTTGCGGAGCCGACGAGACGTGCGGATCCATTTGCAAGGCTTTTATTCAGGGATGTGGTTACAAAACAAGCAAGGTTCATGCAATGGCAAACAGGTACAACACAGGCAAGGCAAAGAGTAATCCTAGGGCAAGCATGGGTCTTTGATCAGCGTGCAATATCCAACAGGGCAAGGCAACGAGATAATCCAGGTTCACAACAATAATCCAGGAAGGGGCAAACAGAGTCCGAACGGCAAGGCAAAGGGTTAATCCAGGAAACACGGGCAAGAATCAGAACACGAGAAAACAGGCAAGGCAAGACTATGATCACTAAGTTGGCTCCGTAGAGTAGCTATCACTAGGAGAGTGATATACGCTATACAATACTCGGCAGTGACAGAGAGGAAGTCCATGGCTTATGTAGGGTGTGTGATTGTGTGATGGGTCTCAGGTGTGAGCGTGTGATTAGTGAAATGGCTGCTGGGAAATGTAGTCCGGGGTAATGTGAAAGTCTGTGCAATGTGAGAGTCAATATGACAGAAGGGCGGCCTCTGGTGGCTATCGGGCAGAAGGCCACAGACCGAAGTATAGTTTTGTTTATTTATTTTATTTTGTTTTATTTTATCCAGTTTTTGGGCCAAATTCACTAACAGCTTGTCAATTTGCTGGTATTTATGTAATGGAAGAAAAAAAAAAAAAAAAAACAGTGGTCTAACCCAGTGGTCAATTTATGTTGAAAATACATCAGATTTACATCAAAATTGACATAAAAAAACAGGTCAAATATTCAAATTAAACTGATGTCAAAAACATCAAACATATTGACTTACATATACATTAAACAAAATTCAGCATGGGCTTATCTTCTTGTTTTCACCCAATTAACACTGGAAGAACTTGCCGGTCAAACTGAATTTAAAATGATGTTACAGCATCTTGATCAAGTCTTATTTGACGTTAAATTGATATCAAGGTGCCCACTAAGAACTCATTGATCATTATGGAGATAATTTGGCTGTGTCCGTGTGGTTTTAGATTTAATTATAATAAACCTGGAATGAATCTTTCAGAAATCAGACTGATTCAGTCCAAACGATTCAACAGTTCTTGAACCAACCCTTTAGGGCATATTCAACTGATAATGAGCAGGGTGAACTTACTGATTGAATCAAGCAATGTATCTTTCAACTTTCAACTTTTTTTCGGACACGTCCAATTAATTCACAATTATTATTTTATTACTATTCATCTTTAGGAAGCCAGTTAAAGGGATATATCATCCAAAGCTGATCATGATTTACTAACCCTTCTGTTGTTCCAAAACTGTACAACTCTGTACAACTGTAGTGTTTTTGTTGTTGTTGTTGTTGTTGTTTGTTTGTTTGTTTGTTTTTTGCACAGTACTTAAAAGAGGATAGTTTGAAAAATATAATACAGTTGAATAGACTCCAACCATTTTTTGTTTTGTTTTGTCATTATTCAAAATATCTTCTTTTGTGTTCTTACAGAAGAAAGTAAGTCATAGATGTTTTGAATGACATGAACAGGTATTTACACAACACTTTTCAAGAAAAAATAAATAAATAAATAAATAAAATTCTTTCTTTTTTCCTTTTTTTTTTTTTTTTTTTTTTTTTTTTTTTTTTTTTTTGCACGTTTTCAGTCATTCATTTACACAACAACAGTGTATTGGGGGCCTGAAACTTTCAGACTCACGGAACTGATTTTGGACATGCCTCACATCTCAGTGTGATCATGATCAGAGCTGTTTATGCCTTTGATATTATTTTTCTCTAAACCACTAGATGGCAGAAAAACTTGGCATAGGACTTTCCCACATCCACTTTTCAAGATACACGTGCAAATGTGGCTGATCCTTAAAGCAATTGCGGGCAGCAGCGCAAAGTTTATTCTGATTGGTGTGGAAATTTCTGTGGGTGATTTACTGACAACACGAAACTTAAAGAACACAGACACAACATCTCATTTCCTTAATGACCAACGCAATATACCAAGCGCAGCGCAAATTAGCATAAGGATATGGTCGGATTAGGATAATGTGTTCTTCTGGCATTCCAAATAAATTAATACGTGTGGGAAAAAAATCTCTTCCTTCTACCACACTCTCTCCGTTCTCTGCGGTTCCTCTTCCTGACAACAACAAATGCAGCCATTTCAAGCGCAAAATAGTGTAAGACATACTTTTTTGGGGCATTAAATAATGGCGCAAATACCAGTAATTTGATGAGCACAAACGTTAGTAAATCGCGTTGTATGATTCATTTTAATACTCTCCTCCCATAAATGTTGCGTCTGAAAGGGAAACTCCTACAAATGCATATTCAATAAGGTCAGGTGCTAAAATAACTGTCTACTCCTTTTCAGCGCTAATTCTTCACTGCGAGTCTTTAGTAAATTCTGACAGTACTATTTTAACACCAAAAGACGGTTTGCGCTGGCGCAAGCTGTTAGTAAATCTGGCCCTAAGAGGTGATGCAACATTTTTATTTATTTTTTTCTTCAGTCATTTGAAACAAACTCCTCAAAAATAACCAATTCACAGAAACAAATCTCTATCACTACAGTAAGCAACATCTGTAACTGATCTCCCATCAGTTCAATCTTTAGGTAAAGGTTACAGACCGAGACAGAAAATTGGAGCATAAAGCTTAGAAAATGGAGTTCATTTCATTTGAATTTGTGCATTATGTGGAAGTGTTGCCAAATCAAAGAAAACTTGATAGGACCCTTCACCCTGAGAAGCACAAATCTGCAACCCAGCAGGACTCAGCTAGTGGATGAGAAATCAAAAGTGCAATCAAGAAAAGAAAAATAGAAGAGGCTGCAGTCTTCTCCATAGGCCTGTGGAGATCATTTGAGGAGGGGCAGGTAGGATTGAAAACTAACGCTCTGCTCACCGTTTACAGATTAGATCTAGCTGTAGAGACCATGCGCTGTAGGTCATTTATACTCACTTTGTCAGAACTAGGCCCATTAATCTAAATCAAGTCCTCGCTCTGGTTTGGGATTGTAGCGAGCTCGGCGTGTTTTTCCTGTTGTATTTTCGCTCAATGAAGGTTTAAAGATACTCATCCATCTGGGGCACTGCAGTGTAACTGCGCTATCAGCAGCTCCGCCTCACGCTCGCTCTGTTCTACCTTAGCAGAATGACAAAAGACACTTAACACTGTAAGACGTGTTCAGCAATTACTGCACTGAAATGTTTGACATCAGAACATTTCAACTTATAACAATAATTTACATAAAGTGTATTTTACGTACATTATCAAATATAAAAATATGTTTTTGTTATCTAGTATTTTTATGCTTTGTTCACCGCTTTTATTCCAGTGGAACCTGCTGAAAATGTGATTTTACTTTTCAAATCATTAAAAAATGCACACAGTAAATTTCTAGCAGATTTACAACACAATTAGGCCTTATTCATGAACATGAGAACAAATTTAGACTTCAGGCACTTTTATGTTTCAGGTGTTGATTTTTGATAAAACTAGATCTTTTTTTTTTTTCTTTTTTTTGTTCCCCCTTTCTGTTATAATATATGAATGTTGCAATAAAAATGTTATTTTTTTTTACCAGACTTTTATTATATATATATATATATATATATATATATATATATATATATATATATATATATATATATATATATATATATATATATATTTTTTTTTTTTTTTTTTTTTTATTCTTGTAACAGATTTTTTTTTTATTTTTTTTTTATATATATATTTGGGGGGATGGGGGACTGTTATAAAATATGATTATTAGGATACATTATAATAATGCCAGCTATGAAATTAGCAATAAAATATAGAAATTTTGTTACAAAAAAAAAAAAAAAAAAAAAACCGTGGAAATTACAATGTTGTGAAAATTATGAACCAAACAATCATGGGGGGGAGAAAATTACAAAAATACTTTTTTTTTTTTTTTTTTTTCTGTGATGTTTCCATATTTATAATTTATAATGTTCTGTAGAACTTTATTTGATAAAACATAATGCAATGTTTTGGAGTCCTGTGTTTAAATGCTTTAATAAAAGAATTGCAACATTACATGAATGAGTCAAATGAAAGTATAACAGTTTAACAGACTTGATTAAATTTTCAATAAATTGTTATAGAATTATTAATTAAACATAAAATAATTATGCAATAACTTTCTTGTAGCTCCAAATAAAAATAGTTGAGCATTATGACCAAATGTTTTACCACATTTTAGATAATTTTCACTTAAATGATACATCTTATGATATAGTGGTTAATAGTATGTAAATAAATAATGTGTATTATAAACACATGACTATTTTTAAAGAAATAATACATTATCAAAACATAAAATTGAGAAATAGAAGAGAGAAAATGTCAGACAACAAAATGCACCTTAAAGGACGCCATGACAAGATAAGAGGAAAGTGTTTGATCCATACAGCTGGACTTCTCAAATCGAAGTAGCTCAATTTCTGGTACAGCAGTTTGTATAGATCTTACTTCTTTTGGAATTTAAATAAATTTTTGTTGATCACTGTGTGCAACAGGAGCAGAGCAGCATTAGTAATTACAATAAAGCTCTGAGCTGCGGAGGTAATTGGCTCTTTAAATGAGGTAGGTATACCCTAATGTGCAACCAAATTGGTAAAGCTGATTTTATTGATTTTGTTGTTTGTTTTCATAGAGTACAATGCCTTTGCCCCTTGATATGGCCTCTCAGGGGGAAAATTGCAGGTAAACTATGCTGGAAACGTTGCCAATCTCTTTGCTTCCCTCTCCGTGTCTCTCTCCCTCTGTCTTTCCTTCTACATCAGAATACTTATCAAATGCATAGCCATGGCATCTCGCGTGTGGATCTGCAGCAGATCACCTCTGACACATTTCACATTTTGAGGAGGTGCGGTGTCCTCCTCAGCTTCAGCGTGAATGTGTAATGTGTGTGTCTACATTGGCATGCTTGTGTTCTCCCTCCTTCGCTATGTAAAATTTTAAGTCTGTCTTTTTTTTTTTTTTTTTTTTTTTATAGTAGCAGTTGAATGAAACACTGCTGTCTATGAGCTAAATGTGATTATTGATTTACTCAAGTAGGTGTTTTGATGTTACTGCAATCCTGGTTGGTCCTGGAGGGGAAATGTACAGATGATTTATATGTTTTAATTCATTATAATAATCTACTAAAAAAAAAAAAAAAAAATCCTTAATTCCTCAGAAGAAAATATAAATAGTCACAAGTTAGATAACTGTTGACATACTGTAGAATACATAATTATTCATCTCCTATTCAACATTGCCTATTTTTTTAAGTCTTATTTGTAGGGTAAGGTACAAAATTACACAGCTTTAGTTGTTACACAAATATAAATTTAGTGTATGCATGTGCTAAAATTGAGTAGCAAATATGGACAAAAGTTAAAAGTGCTCTCATAAAATCTATAAAGATGATTACATTAGAGAGTCTATGGCTACAAGAAGATTTCCAAGACACTAAAAGTTTCTAGAAATGCAATTGGCAGCCTTATTAATAAATTAAAAATGTGTTTTACCAGAAAACCTTTGATGGCATTGAAGAAAAAGCACAACATGATCTAGGGGAATAACATTTTTGATTAGAACAACTGAGAAAAACCCTCAATTTACTGCCAACGACTTGCAGATGTCAGACGTCATGTCAGGAGATCTTTCTGAACGCCATTCTTGACCAAGAAGCATTAAAAGCATAGAAACAGAAAAGACTGACTTGAATATGTTAAAATGAATTTGGATAGAGTTCTGGATGAATGATTTTGAAGAATGACCTTTTTGACTCATGGATCAGCGGTATGCCTGGTGCAAAAAAAGACAAAGCTCATGAGCAGAATAATACCAGCTTTGTTATGGGGCTGTCTGACTGTTGCAGGAAGTGGAAATCTGTTTGAAGAACATCATGGATTTTTTGAAGTATCAGGCCATATTTTCGAAGACTGTGATGCCTGAGGTGCTGATGATCAATAGACTTTCCAGCAAAGCAAGGCATTCCAAAGTATACATCCAAATCTACTGAAGCTTTGGTTAGGGATTGGTCTTGAGAGACCTGTTCAGTCTCCATATTAAATACAAAGTTCTGTTATGAAACTCTAGATTGTGCAGGCCGATAGTTTCTAGCTCAATCTGATATAATCACATCATTATTCACATGGTGCAGCTGATTGGTTTCTTTTCATATCAGCAGCCAATGAGCTTGCTGCTCAACATTCAAATACTTGGCTAGTGCTTGCTGTAGCAGTTGCAACACCCTTCAGAAACCCTCCACCTTCCCCAGCTCCACCTGTATAGATCTGCTATACTATATATACTCACCGGCCACTTTATTAGGTACACCTGTTCAATTGCTTGGTAACACAAACTGCTAATCAGCCAATCACATGGCAGCAACTCAATGCATTTAGGCATCTAGATGTGGTGCAGACGACTTGCTGAAGTTCAAACTGAGCATCAGAATGGGGAAGAAAGGGAATTTAAGTGACTTTGAACGTAGAATGTTTGTTGGTGCCAGACGGGCTGGTCTGAGTATTTCAAAAACTGCTGATCTACTGGGATTTTCACACACAACCATCTCTAGGGTTTACAGAAAATGATCAGAAAAAGAGAAAATATCCAGTGTGTTGTGTGGACAAAAATGCTTTTTTGATGTCAGAGGTCAGAGGAGAATGGGCAGACTGGTTAGAGATGATAGAAAGGCAACAGTAACTCACATAACCACTCGTTACAAACAAGGTATGCAGAATACCATCTCTGAACACACAACACGTCGAACCCTGAAGCAGATGGGCTACAGCAGCAGAAGACCACACCGGGTGCCGCTCCTGTCAGCTAAGAACAGGAAACGGAGGCTACAATTCTCACAGGTTCATCAAAACTGGACAATAGAAGATTGGAAAAACGTTGCCTGATCTGATGAGTCTCGATTTCTGCTGCAACATTCAGATGGTAGGGTTAGAATTTGGCGTAAAGAACATGAAAGCATGGATCCATCCTGCCTTGTCTCAACGGTTCAGGCTGGTGGTGGTGGTGTAATGGTGTGGGGGATATTTTCTTGGCACACTTTGGGCCCCTTAGTACCAATTGAGCATCGTTTAAATGCCACACCCTAACCTGAGTATTGTTGCTGACCATGTCCATCCCTTTATGACTACAGTGTACCCATCTTCTGATGGCTACTTCCAGAAGGATAATGCACCATGTCACAAAGCTCAAATCATCTCAGACTGGTTTCTTGAACTTGACAATGAGCTCACTTTACTCAAATGGCCTCCACAGTCACCAGATCTCAATCCAATAGAGTACCTTTGGGATGTGGTGGAACGGGAGATTCACATCATGGATGTGCAGCCAACAAATCTGCAGCAACTGCGTGATACTATCATGTCAATATGGACCAAAATCTCTGAGGAATGTTTCCAACACCTTGTTGAATCTATGCCACAAAGAATTAAGGGAGTTCTGAAGGCAAAAGGGGGTCCAACACGGTACTAGCAAGGTGTACCTAATAAAGTGGCCAGTGTGTGTGTATATATATATCATATATATTCATGGAGAAACATCTGACATGTTAATGAGATTTCATTTGTGATTTTGCTTTCTCATGGTTTGGGTTTAGAGTGAAGTATATTGTTTGGCCTACAGCATAACTGTTTGACAGGAATATTGTTCAGAGGTTGTTGATCCAGAACGCATTCTGCTTGGTTAAATCGTGTCTTGTCATGTGTGTGTTTTGTTGTTATTCCACATGTAAAAAGCGTTTAGTGATAAGAGGCAGACTTGTTTATCTGAAGATCACATGATGTAGGTTACATGAGCCGACAGATGTCGTGCCCTTGATGGCAGCTCCTTATAACCAAGGCTGCTCCGCAGGTGTGCTCCGCTGATTGCTGCGAGACCCGGGAGAACGCCTGGAGAGATGGAGGACGAGAGATATGGCTGATGTTTTGCTCAGCAGGGGTGGCGGAGGATGGAGGACAACACCTGTCAGTCAAGCTCTCTTAAAGGCCGTCGAATGATTCCACCCACATCGCTGAATTTCTGTGCTCCTCTTTTAACCAAAAGGACAAACGGATGGATTTTAACGGTGCAGAGAAAATCTTTTACTCTAGAGAGAATATCAGGGGAGATTTTACACACAGTCTGTGTTTGTGGCGCATAAGCTCTAGCCACAGGACGCCCGAAACATTGGAACAGACCTTCAATTGCAAATTACTCAGAGGGTAGTTTGTTCAGTTTGTTCTGATGCTGGATGAGAATCACCAGTTGGGTTTCCTCCAACAGTTAAATTAAAGCTTTGTTTGAAAACACACTCGGGCAGATTCACTAAACAGTTTTGCGAGCTGCACCTAACTACTATCCACCTGCAATCCAGTTTAGCGAGGTGCTAAATGTGCTGAAATAGCTCTCCGTCCTGAGTATGTAAATGAAGTCATTGTCAATCTTTTCAGCACAAACATGCTGGCTTTCTATGTAAATTAGGCTTATTATGAATTATTTAGCCTTATTTACGAAACTCAGCACATTTTTCCTTGTAGAGTTCGGTTGAAGTTTTGTCCACGGAAAGCAGTAGGTAAACAGTATTTATTTAGAAGAGATGTTTGTTTGTATTTTGATCATGGCAGCAGTAGTACATCAAATAAAAAATAAAAAAAACTAAATAAATAAATAATAATAATAACAATAATAATAATAATAATAATAATAATAATAATAATAATAATAATAATGGAGAAAAGATGTATAACTGGCCAGATGCACTTGTGGTATTTTAAAGAGCCGATTCATATGTTTGGATCTCAGGAGGTCCAACCAAATGTAATTGCATTTGGTTATTCAAGCTACATCTAAACTTGTCTCAATGTCCAAAGATGATAATTAAAGTTACAGTATGGACATTTGGCAACAACTTATTTGTCTTGCTAAGGCTGGCCGCAGATTTGCGGATTGTCACAAGCGATTTTTTTGTCCAAAAAATCCTCTATTGTGTGGTGTCATTACGATTATTTAATGTGTTTGATATTTACGACTCTTGATTGGGCTGCCTCTGACTTGATATCTGCGATAGCCAATGAGAGCGAGCAAGCGTCACCTACCGGATGTTGCGTGTTTCTATAGCTGAAACTTGGCAGCCACAAACATGCCATGAAAGCAGAGAACATCACCCATATTCTTTTCTATACTTTGTTTTTCACTGTGATACAGAACACGCACTGGGAGAGCCAGCTCACAACGTTAATTGTCCTCTATTTGTTTTTCTTCTCTAGTCACTTTTGATCTCGAGTGTCCGTAAAACAATAAACAAAAAACAATATTCTGGTCGAATCGTCTAGTGCAGCGGTTCTTAAGCTGGGGGTCGCAAAGAGGTAGCAGGGGGTCGCGGGAAGACTTTTATTTTGAAAAGTCTAATACTGTAAAGCTGCTTTGACACAATCTGTATTGTAAAAAGTGCTATATAAATAACAGTGACTTGACAACTAAACACAAATTACTGCAGCCAAAACCACTGGAGTTTTTCCAGCAAAAACTACAGGAGCTAACTTACGTTACGTGGTCAAATATCACTACCACAGAAAGCTGCTACGGTGAATGAGAGAGCTCTTCGCCCTTCGTTCATTATCTCTCACTGGATTGCCAAAACTGGTGAGACTCACCACACAATTCAGGTGAGACTTTTTTTCTACCCTGCGCTAAAGAGGCTGTTTCTGTTATGTGTGGACAAAGAGCTGCTGATCAATTAGCATTGATTCCAGTGTTAAATGATACGGTGACCAGTCGTATTGGGTGAATGGCAATGGATGTGAAAAGAGCAGATAATCATGAAAATTAAATCGAGTTCATTTTTTTTTTCTCTCCAACTTGACGAGAGCACTGATATTGCCAGAGAAGTGCAGTTATTGGTTTACGTTAGATTTGTTGAGTGAGCAGAAACAAACTACTCTAATGTTTTTATGTTATAAAAATATATAAATATATTAATAAATATATTAATTTGGATTTTTTAATGTATTTATTTGTTTATTTATTTATTTATTTATTTATTTTTCCGGCGGGAGGTTGCAAAATGTTGTCGTTCATGAAAGGGGGTCGCACTTGAAAAAAAGGTTAAGAACTGCTGGTCTAGTGTGTGCGTCCAGAGGATTATAAGGCTAAAAATCGGTTGAAATGTCTTCATGTCTGTGGTCTCCCAGGGTTTTAAAATAATTTAAGATTTGAAAATCGTGTAGTGTGCGGCCAGCCTTAGTCTCTTTACATATATCAGTTTATACATCCAAAACAAATAATGCATTTTGTTTACTTTGATTTACCTCCAATAACATTGTTGTCTCTTTGCTAACCAATGGCACTAACTTTTGAAAAATCAATAGTGACAGTGGAGTGGAAATGACACCAATCAATCAATAAATCAATCAATCAATTCCCACTGTTTAGATTCATGTTACATTGTTCAGTCATATGTCCATGTTGGGTTTCATACTATAAGATTGAAAGTCTGAGTTAGCATAAGACTAGTACAATGAATAGGCATCCTTCTCTAAAAAAAAAAAAAAAACATGTTAAAAGCTCACAAATATCTCCTCAGCCAATCACATGGCAGCAAGGCATTGACCGTGTAGATATGGTCAAGACTATCCGCTGAATTTCAACCCGATCATCATAATAGGGAAGAAAGTGATATGGTTGTTGGTGACATACATATTGGTTGGAGTTCAGAAACTTCTGATCTACTGGGATTTTTATGCACAACCATCTCTAGGGCTTACAGAGAATGGTTAATAAATAAATAAATAAATACATCAATCCAGTGCGCAGCAGTTCTGTGGGTGAAAATGCCTTGTTGATGTCAGAGGTCAGAGGAGAGTGGCCAGACTGGTTCGAGCTGATAGAAAGACAACAGTAGCTCAAATAACTACTTGTTACTTGTATGCAGGCAGAGGCATTGAACTGGAGGAAAAAGGAAGAGAGAGTGCATAGAATGAACCAAAAACCAAATAAATAAATAAATAAATTGTGCAAGGGGCCTAGAATCCCTAGCGACACCATGTGGAAGAGCATCTCTGAACACTAAAACACATCAAACCTTTGTAACAAACCTAAGAAACTAAGACTACAATTTGCACAGGCTTACCAAAACTGGACAATAGAAGACTGGAAAAAGGTTGCCTGATCTGAAGAGTCTCAATTTCTGCTGTGACATTCGGAAGGTAGGGTAATAATTTACTGTGTGCACCATGAAAGCATGGATCTATCCTTTCTTGTATCAACAGTTCAGGCTGTTGGTGGTGGAATGGAGAGGGGGATCTTGGTAAATTTGGGTCCAGTACCAATTGAGCATTGTTTAAATGCCACAGTCTACATGAGTATTGTTGCTAACCATACTCATCCCTTTATGACCACAGCGTACCCATCTTACATTGTCTGCTTCCAGCAGGATAACATGCCGTCTATCATCTCAAAATAGTTTCTTAAACATGACAATGAGTTCTCTACACTTTTGATTATTTCACTGTTTTATACTGAATCATAATAGTTTTAAACATTCAGTAAGGTGGATTTTCATATATGAAGACTGAAAGACTGGGATGAGGGTAAAAATAAAATTTATTCTTTCTGAATTCCCTCCCACATCATTTCATTTGTTTCAAACGGTTTTCCTTGATTAAAAGCTCGACAGTCCATTGATTTTACTACTGCGAATTCCAGTCTAACACAAAACCGTGTAACACTTTAATGTGCTCTAAAAACGATAAAAGATAAAAAGTGAAAGATATGAACTGCCTGAGGATGAAAAGATCACATGAAAAATGCAAAAGTAGCAAGAGATTGTCTAGTAAGTATTTCATCCTGGATTAAAAGAGTGATTTGGGTAGATTGATATCATTTAAAAGATTTTCTGCATGCTGCAGAGAACCGGCAGCTGCAGTTTTAGATTCTCTGAAAGAGAACGGATGAGAAAGAGTCGGAAGGATTATTATGTCAGACACCCACAATGCTGTGCCAACTCAAGTGTTTAAGAGTCACATGGGTCATGATGAAATGAGAGCGCTCTGAAACTTCCTTGAACCCTGGACTGTATCCGCTTTATCTGCGACCTAAAGGACCAGGACCTCTCTTCGTCTTTAGCAGTTTGTCTACACCCCCGGGCTGCTCTTTGACCGTTACATCACTCATTTGTTGGCTTTTCCAAACACAATTTCTATTCTCTATCCTCTTATCTGCAATATAGTTTAAAATACTGCAGATTTTTGGAACTAGTTCAGATATTTTTTTTTTTTTTCATTGAAGGATTTGGGAAAGGAAACAAACAGCATTTATAAAGCCTGTAGCATAACGTTTTCAGCACTGCATGCAATAAAAATACAAGTTAGACAGATTGCCCTCTGTCTTCGTCCCTATGGTATTGAAACTTCAAAGCCAATATAGATTCACTTCATGAATTTTCCCAAGAAGATACAATAAATAAACAGATATCATAGCCTTCTGTGAGGAATGATATATGCAGTATACCACACTGTTTTTAAACTCCTGTCTGTTGATTCGGCCTCAAAACTATATCAAGTGGTATTCACAACGTTTGGGATCAGAATAGCCTCCATCTTAATACATGACACCTAAATAAATCCTCCACCTCGGATGAAATAAACAGCTTCACACGGTTGTGACTAAAGAACATCCCCGGTGACAAGCAAGAACGTGGCGTCTTCTTCGGTACTGACCTCCGAAGAAAGTAACGACAGCGTCTCATCTTGGAGCAATCAGACAGACTGTCTCTTAGCAACAGAGTAATAAATGAGAATAGTGGAATAAACGTTGCCGTCAAGGCCGGCGGTTTCTGTAGGTTTGTCAAATGAGGTTATTAAGTGTATAAAATAATTTCTAAATATTACGCTTGGATTCAAATGAAATCTAATTAAATCCCCAGTGTTACAGTCAGTAACCCGTAGATAAGTTCTTCTCACAAAGAAATGACTCATGTTTCACTTCAGAATCAATAGAAAAGGATATATTATATTATATATGAAAAAAAAAAAATGATGGGTATTTTTAGGACTACCAAGTTTACCAAAATAAGAGGGATCATACAACACCCGTAGCTTTCCTGTAGCTCAATTATAGAGCATGGTGCTAGCAACGCCAAGATCATGGGTTCGATTCCCAGGGAAAGCAAGAGCTGATAAAATGCATAAATGTAATGCGTACTATTATTATTATTTTCATTTATTTATTTATTTTTATCTAGTACTGTCCAATATAAGATACTTTACATTATAAATATTTATACTGTGTATACTGTATACATGTATGTGTATTTATGAGATGCCAAACAGGAAATAATTGTATAAAAATCTGAATATATAGATGCAAATTGTGAATATATAGTTATAAGTCTGAATATATAAATGCAAATCTGAATATATAGAAGTGAATCTGAATATATAGAAGTAAATCTGAATACATAAATGCAAATTGTGAATATATGGAGGTAAATCTGAATGTATAGTTACAAATCTAACACTCACACTAGCTTTCTTTTTTTTCTATTCTATCTACTTGTTTCTTAATAAAAAAAAAAAAAAAATTAAAAAAAAAGAAAAAAAAAGAGGTTTCTTTATTCTATATTCTATCTGCTTGCTACGTGTACTGCTTTAGGCTAACCGAGACTTATCATAGCGCTTGCATGCTGTTCCTCTTTTGTTGGATTTGATTGCTTCTATTATCCTCATTTGTAAGTCGCTTTGGATAAAAGTGTCTGCTAAATGACTAAATGTAAATTTATGTGATATGCGATCTGGGAAAACCCGTTGGATGTCGCGCTGGGACGTTTTCAGGAAATTCGAAAAATAGGTCGAATGTAAATTTTTTGTCAAAATTAGGTTTTTGTTAAAATATTATTCTATAACATCTTGTCTATCATCTCTGAAAATATCTTGGCAAAATGCACTTGTTTAGTACAGAAAAATAGCGAGTTATTGCAGCAAGCTGAAAAGACCGTGTCTTCCTCTTATGTTAAGGACGCGCTGAGGAGGTGCTTTCTCTGAACACCAAAAAAACAGTTAACCTATCAAAATAAACCATGTAACATATATAATAAAGTTGTATCAACGCACATTTCCCTCCAGTGCTGTGTAAACTATGGCATGCATTTATTTATTAATTAATATCATGATATGGCGGACCGCGAGAGAACATTCTGAAGTAACGGTGAGTGTGATTTCACTAAGTATAACATGTCCCTGGATCAACATCCTTGTTGATCCTGGAACAACATTCCAATCAACCAATCAGAATCGAGGGATGACTTTTCAGGAAATATCTGTTTTAGGCTTACGATCAGGGTTAGGTGCTTCTACACCCTTGTTAATCAGCTATCATTTCACACTGATTTTAGGAATACATTATGGGTAGGGTTAGGTTTAGGGGTAGGGATTGGGTTAAGTCTATATTTTTGGACAGTAATGTTGATCCAGGATCAACAAAAGATGTTGATCCAGGAACATGTCTTACTTGGCAAAATCACGGCGACCCTATACTGTGTTATAATGGACTATTTCACATCCAGAGATGAAGGATCGGATGATGAAGTTACTAAAGAGGAAGAGTCCGAAGACAGTCTGTTAGTCTATATGCACAGGTGCGTGAACAGTTGCACTGCGCCCACTTTTCTAAATATAAACTACAAGGTAGCTACACTATTCATGCTATCTAAACATACAAGGGGTGATCAAAAGTTCAGACTATGCCCATCATGATAGACAACGGAAAACTGTCCTCTTCAGGGTAACGTTAGTCTGTTTGTGTAATGATGCAGAATAGCGCTCCTGACAAACAGCTCTCTTTAAACCCATGAAGTGAAAGTGAAATCTGTCTCACTTTAAACCCGTTTTTCTCAAAATTCCATTCCTGAAAATCATAGCTATCAGCCAACTTCAGATAGCCATAACTTTTGTTACGTTCAAGCTATGGACAAAATAAAAACAGTTTTGGAAAGGGCTTGAACACATCAAATTCTAAAAAGGTAAAATTTCACCATGTGTTTGGTTTTCCTATATCGCATCACATATTCAGATTTACATTTATACATTCAGATTTATTAGTATATATTCAGATTTACATTTATATATTCAGACTTATAACTATACATTCAGATTTACTTACATATATTCAGATTGTTATATAATTATTTCCTGTTTGGAACCTCATAGTGTGTGTGTGTGTATGTGTGTGTGTGTGTGTGTGTGTGTGTGTGTGTATATATATATATATATATATATATGGGTACAACGGAGCTAAAGGCACACCTTAAGAAGAAATGTGCTATTCACTGCATCTAAAATGTATAATTGCAGAATATATATATATATATATATATATATATTACATTTGTATTGAACATTAATGACGCAACAGATTTTGTATGAAAATAAATTATTCAAGTTGTTTATTTTATTTAAAAATCTTATAAATGTAGGAGGTGGCAAGGGGGGCCTTTTACCCCACACACAGGGTAAAAGGCTCACAGTAATGATACAAATACTTTAGCAAAAATAATGTTTTTTTTTTGTTTGTTTTTGTTTGTTTTTTTTAAAGCAATGTCTAAGTCAATGCTAGTTCAAAACAATCACTTTAGCAAAGTTTGTACTATTTTCTGCTTATTCTGTTCAATAAATATAATGTCATTAAAATATGTTAATATAAAAATATATTTTAAAATTCATAAAATCATTTTAATAAGTAAAGATTATGAAGGACATCCAATAATAACTGAATATATATTTACAGTAGTAACAACAAATTATATTTTATTATATGATATGATCATATGATGTTTTTAAATATGATGGTTTAATTCTAAACATGGTGATTATCTCTAATATGGACACCCAAGATAATATATGATATTTATCATCTGAATCTAATGCCATGTCAACAAATTGAAAAGTCAGCCATCTATTAATTATCATGTTAATTACTGTGCCTTTAGCCCCAACAGTAGGGGCGCTTTTTACCCCAAATACCATACCTTTACATATTCTTTTGTTATGTAAAAACTGTTGCTTTTATCATCTTAAACAAAACTGAAGATTGTTAAGAAGGCCTTTGTCTCAAAATATATGCATTAATTTTAGCGATTCTAATTTGCTACTTAAATCTACAATATTTTAAAAAGCATAAAATATTAGATCAAGTAAGCACAGAACCAACTTTGCACTGCTGCGCGTGATCGCGTCAAGGATCAGACAAATAAATGTGCATCTTGAAAAGCAAATGCTTTGGAAAGTGCTACGCCACATTTTTGTGCCATCTAGTGGTTTACATTTATGCATTTAGCAGACGCTTTTATCCAAAGCAACTTACATTGCATTCAAGTTACAGTTTATGAACTCTTGCTTTCCCTGGGAATCGAACCCATGATCTTAGCGTTGCTAGCGCCATGCTCTACTAATTGAGCTACAGGAAAGACAAATAATATCAATGACAAAAAGACAAATAATATTTTAGATGAAAATAATATCAATGGCGCCTTTTACCCCGGGGCGCCTTTAGCCCATTGTACCCTACATATAGTCCACATGACAGAATAATTTATAAAAATTACCCAGTTCAAAAGTTTATATATAAATTATTCTTAATACTGTGTCTTTACTTCGACGATCCACAACTGTTGTTTTTTTTTTTGTTGTTTTATTTTTTGTTTTGTGATGGTTTTCATGAGTCCCCTGTTTGTACTGAACAGTTAATTTGCCTGGTGTTTTTTTGTCAGAAAAAATACTCCAGGTGCCACTTTTGATTGTTTGTTTGTTTCAAGCATCTTTTGCATATTTGAACCCTTTCCAACAGTGACTGTATGATTTTGAAATCCATCTTTTCACACGGATGACAACTGAGTGACTCATACACAACTATTACAAAAGACTCAAATGTTTACTCATGAACATGATGCCAAAGAGGTAAAAACTTTTGAATAGGATGAAGATGTGTACATTTTTCTTCCTTTTTTTTTTTTTGTCTTTTTTTTTTGTCAGACAAGTTCCTGTGAGATATTGCTTTGTATGAGCATGGCTGTGAATCGGCCACAGGCACAAGGCCACAGCCCTTAAAACATCATTCTGTATGCAGAACCAATTCCTTCCACCACGGATTCAAATCTCAAGTTGACAGTCCTAGCTTCCATTACTATTTTGAAAACATCACTTTAGAAGTAGTAACGAAGGAATAATGAGTTGCTGCATTGAAAGCTTATTGCATTACTTTATTGAAAGCTCACTGTATTATGTAGAAGTTACAAATAATAATAATAATGTATTATTATTAATTGATTTATGAGTGATTTAAGGATGAAATATGGCCCAAACATGTTCTGGGCAAGCTTCAGTTTTATATCCGGCAATTTTATTGAGCTATCCTCAGTATATGATTGATGTTGCATTTTGTTTATTTGCATTTAGCATTATTCTTAAATATTATATTGTATATTTCAATTATTTTATTATATATTTTTAATTGTAACTAAGCCATTTTGGGATCCACCAGTTGTGAACCACAGCCACACAGTGTTTCAAAGTACAGGTGCATCTCAATGAATTAGAATGTCGTGGAAAAGTTCATTTATTTCACTAACTCAACTCAAATTGTGAAACTTGTGTATTAAATAAATTCAATGCACACAGACTGAAGTAGTTTAAGTCTTTGGTTCTTTTAATTGTGATGATTTTGGCTCACATTTAACAAAACCCACGAATTCACTATCTCAATAAATTAGAATATGGTGACATGCCAATCAGCTAATCAACTCAAAACACCTGCAAAGGTTTCCTGAACCTTCAAAATGGTTGCACAATAGCCTATACAATGGAGAAGACTGCTGATCTGACAGTTGTCCAGAAGACAATCATTGACACCCTCCACAAAGAGGGTAAGTCACAGAAGGTCATTACTGAATGGTTGGCTGTTCACAGAGTGCTGTATCAAAGCATATTAAGTGAAAAGTTGACTGGAAGGAAGAAATGGGGTAGGAAAAGGTGCACGAGCAACAGGTATGACCACAAGCTTGAGAATACTGTCAAACAAAGCTGATTCAAACACTTGGGAGAGCTTCACAAGGAGTGGACTGAAGCTGGAGTCAGTGATCAAGAAGCTCAGACGTCTTAAGGAAAAGGGCTACCAAGCCACTTCTGAAACAGAAACAATGTCAGAAGCGTCTTACCAGGGGAGAAAAAAAGGAGAAAAAAAAAAATGGACTGTTCCTCAGTGGTCCAAAGTCCTCTTTTCAGATAAAAGTAAATTTTGCATTTCATTTGGAAATCAAAGTCCCAGAGTCTGGAGGAAGACTGGAGAGGCACAGAATCCAAGCTGCTTGAAGCCCAGTGTGAAGTTTCCACAGTCAGTGATGAATTGGGCTGCCATTTCATCTGATGGTGTTGGTCCATTGTGTTTTCTGAAGTCCACAGTCAACGCAGGCATCTACCAGGACATTTTAGAGCACTTCATGCTTCCTTCTGCTGACAAGCTTTACGGAGATGCTGATTTCATTTTCCAGCAGGACTTGGCACCTGCCCACACTGCCAAAAACACCAAAAGTTGGTTAAATGACCATGGTGTTGGTGTGCTTGACTGGCCAGCAAACTCACCAGACCTGAACCTCATAGAGAATCTACGGGGTATTGTCAAGAGGAAGATGAGAGACACCAGACCCAACAATGCAGATGAGCTGAAGGCCACTGTCAAAGAAACCTGGGCTTCCATACCACCTCAGCAGTGCCACAAACTGATCACCTCCATGCCACGCCGAATTGAGGCAGTAATTAAAGCAAAAGGAGCCCCTATCAAGTATTGAGTACATATACAGTAAATTAACTTACTTCCCAGAAGGCCAACAATTCACTAAAAATGTTTTTTTTTTTTTTTATTGGTCTTATGAAGTATTCTAATTTGTGAATTGGTGGGTTTTTGTTAAATGTGAGCCAAAATCATCACAATTAAAAGAAACAAAGACTTAAACTACTTCAGTCTGTGTGCACTGAATTTAATACAGGAGTTTCACAATTTGAGCTGAATTACTGAAATAAATGAACTTTTCCACGACATTCTAATTCATTGAGATGCACCTGTATAACATTGTTAACATGGTCTTTATAATTAAAAAAAAAATATATGTCCATATTATAAATTCTTGATCATAATTAAAATGACATAAAACAAGCTTTAGGTCACAACACACAGGCGAGGAGACACAGAGGTAAGTGAAATACAGGCAGGTTTATTGACTGAATGGAAGCAGATAGTGAGGAGCAAATGGCAGGTGAGAGTCTTGGAGATAATGTCAGTTCAAAGGGTCTTAGCTGTGTACTGATGAGAGTCCTTCGTTGCAGGATCGACTGAGAGCGGGAACCAGGAACAATGGAGAAATGCTAGAAGATCGCTGGGAGTCTGACAAGGGTAAGTACATACAGGTACGTGCACACAGTGTCTGGGTGCTGTTCAGGGTAGTGAACGGTAGATCATACAATGAGTCTGAATGAAGAGTGCATATGTAGGAGTGATGATTAGTGGCTGCAGGTGCAGGTGATCAGAATCCAGGTGCTAGTGATCTTGACTGATGACTGAAACCAGGTGTGACACTTTACCGTACACACTTTTATTTTTGATAGCATCACTGCTAAGAATTAGGCAATTATGAGGACATTTTCCATGTTTACCTACTCCGCAAAACAACGTGTTTATTTCTCTCTTGGGTAAGCAAGCATGTAAACTTAACCGTATTAGATGGATACACTTTGCGATTTGAGTTGACTCATGTAACATGGCAGGATGGGAACAAAAGTGCTGTGTCTTTGATCATTTAGATGAGCTGTTCGCCTGAAGGAACACATCCTCCCTGAGTGCTGGAGAAGATGGCTCTCAGTTTCTGTTTATGTCATAGAGAACAGTACCTCCCGCAAGCCTGGACCTGACCTGACCAAAGCTCCCTCAGTCCTCACTGAAGCAAAAACAAGCCAATCTCACCGGGAACGGACAAGTTTAGGAAGAGTGTCAGAGCAGGGACGGGCTGATATGCCTTTCATACAGCGTGTCAACTTCCAAAATAATGATAGTCTGGGAGAAATGAGCGAACAAGTCAACAGAAACACAATCGGCTTAGATATCAGGATCAGTTTGAGGTCCGTGCTGTCACTTTGTGAAATTGTAGCCCTCCGATACAACGACCTCCTCCCGGTGACCCATTTGCTTGGAGACTGTTCTACAATGCAACCCAACCTCAATTGAATGCTGGGTAATAAGACACAAACCATTTCAAGAATCATTATTATTATTATACAAAAAACAAATTTGCTGTCTCTCCCGGCTGAAAATGTGAGACTCCTGCTTGATAAAACGCTCCAGACATCCTCAAGGAGCAAACATTGTACCCAGGTTGGTGATTAGATGATGTGCAAACCAAATTACGACCTAATTGTGTTAAACAGCAAGTTCTCAGTGGCTGTTTTCCTGTGAAAATTCTAAAAATAAACTAGGGGGGTGGTACTTTATAAGAAACTGCAGTGTAATGTGTGCTTTAAAGGGATAGCTTATGCAAAAAAAAAAAAAAAAAAAAAAAAAATTGTAATTTTCTCACCCTCATGTGAGTCCAAACCTGTTTGACAGCTGCAAAACACAAAATAAATAAATTATTAATAATAATAATAATAATAATAAAATTAAAAAAAACATTTTTGAAATAATGTTTTGTTTTCAAAACTGCAAAGGGAACATAAATATGGGCATAGGGCATAATTGTGACTCTGGACCACAAAACCAGTCATAAATAGCATGGGTGTATTTGTAGCAATAGCCAACAATACATTGTATGGGTCAAAATTATCGATTATTCTTTTATGCCAAAAATCATTAGGATATTAAGTAAAGATCATATTCCATAAAGATATTTTGTAAATTTCCAACCATAAATCAAAGTAACCGTATATCAAAACTTAAGTTTTCCATTGATGTATGGTTTGTTAGGCTAGGACAATATTTGGCCGAGATACAACTATTTGAATATCTGGAATCTGAGGGTGCAAAAAAAGTCAAAATATTGAGAAAATCACCATTTGGACAACTTTAAAACGAAGTCCTTAGCAATGCATATTACTAATTAAAATGTAAGTATTCAGCTTTCATGTGAGATATAAATCTCAATTTAAAAAAAAAAAAAAAAAAAAAAAAAGACCTTTATGACTGGTTTTGTGGTCCAGAGTCACAAATGTTCATTGCATGGGCAAAAACAGACAGATCATTCTTCAAAAGGTCGTCTTTTGTCTTCTACTGAAGAAAGAAAGTCTTATAGGATTGGAACAACGTGTGTGAGTAAATGAAGAGAGAATTTAAATGAAGACATAATTTTTGTCCAACTGAAAGAATTAGTCTGACCTTTGCTGATGTGAATAATTCAAATAAAACATTCACAGCAATTCAATCACTGAAGGTCTTGGTTTTGTTGATTGCATGTAGACGTTCCTGTTCTTTATCTGCTTCATCCAACTGTCTTTGGTGGGGATCACTGTCTTCTTTCCCATTAGCAGCCGTAGCATCATGCCAATGTACATTTGCATTAAGTTGAACTCAGTTGAACATTATTCACTTGACTTTGTTGCATTGGAAATTGCCAGCTGTCATTGAAATGGAATGACTTCAGGTTGCTTTGTTGCCACAACTGAGTGAGAAGACTTTGCCCCTGAAGAATGATCTGTCGTGATTCACACGTCCTCTGCAGACTTTTACATCAGAGGAAAATATACCATCAGAAATGTATCTAGGATGCCTGCAACTCCTTGTGGTTAAATATATAATATATTTGGAATGTTTATTGCAGTAATCCATCAAAATGAATAATTACAAGCAATTTTTTTTTTTTAAACAGCTATATAATCTATACACTACCTTCCTTTCTTTCTTTCTTTCTTTCACAGAACAACTGTTTTTTTATTATTATTATTTGTATTTATTTATTCATTTGTTTTACTGTATTTTTGATATAACAAATGCAGCCTTGGTGTATTGTATTTAAATAAAGCAAAATATTGTTTCATGGTGGGAATTATTTGTACTAGAAAAGATTGCTGCACTCAACTGAGTAAAGATTAAGGGCCAGATTTACTAAACAGGGCAAATTAGCGTTAGAGCGCTATTACATAAAAGCACCAGTTGGAGGGGAAAATTCTGTGGGTGATTTGCTAACAATGCGTACATTACTGAACACAGACTCAGCCAGATCATTTGACTTTGACGAGAGCAAATGTTAGTAAATCGCGTAGCGTGATTCTTTTTAATACTCTCCTCAAATAAATTTTGGGTCTTAAAGGGAAACTCCTACAAATGCATATTTAATAAGGTCAGACCCAAAAATAACTGTGTCCATGCCTTTTCAACAGTAATTCTTAACTGCATGGCTTTAGAAAATCGTGACAGTACTATTTTAACGCCAAAAGATGGTTTACACTGGCGCAAGCTGTCAGTAAATCTGGCCCTAATGTGCTTTAGGTACATAAAGCCAAAAAAGTCAATGCAAACAGAACACTGCTGGCCACACACTGAATTAAATCCAGATTGGAGAAAGCAAAAATATGTTTTATTATATAAACTACATAGTGCAAAAAGTGTACAGTGCAAAGGTCTTCATCCTAAAGGGTTAAAGTTTACACCTGCTCACAGTGCCTTCTTTTGCATTAAACATATGCATTCTCCATATGCCGCTGATCTGTGGCAGAAGCATCAAAGAGTTCTGGAATTAAGGTCAGAGGTAATATTACTCCATGCAACTGGTGTGCAATAACAAAAACAGACTGACTGCAATGCAGTTGTTTATATGGCAGCTTTCTCTCTCTCTCTCTCTCTCTCTCTCTCTCTTTCTTTCACTGAAATCTGAGGCACCATCCTGAGATTCATTTGCTGCTTTGTTGCACACAGTTACATATGTTTAGCTGTTATTAACTTCCATTGCCTAGTAGATCTTGCAAAGGTATACTGTTTATAGCAGTTTGCTGACTCTGTAAGTGGTCTTTGTGATCTATGATCAAAATTAGTTATTTAAAAAAGATGTACTCTAGCAGAGATTTTGAAGGATTCAGTATTAAGAGAGCAGGTTTAGCTTTAGCTTAGTTTTATCTAAACTCATATAGGCAAATCTTTGACTAAATAGCAAAAGATCCGCCTTAGAAAGGAAGAGCAGTCTGACTGACATTCGTGACCTTGGACCACAAAACCAGTCATAAGGGGCACTTTTTTTGAAATGGAGATTATACATTATCTGAAAGCTGAATAATTAAGCTTTCCATTTATGTATGGTTTGTTAGGAAAATATTTGGCTGAGATACAACTATTTGAAAATGTGGAATCTGAGGGTGCAAAAAAATCTAAATACTGAGAAAATTAAAGTTAAATTTAAATTTAAAGTTGTCCAAATGAAGTCCTTAGCAATGCATATTACTAATCAAAAAATTATATATATTTACAATAGGAAATGTACAAAATATCTTCATGGAACATGATCTTCACTTAATATCCTACTAATTGTTGGCATAAAAGAAAAATCGATAATTTTGACCTATAATTTTGGCTATTGCTACAAATATACCCATGCTACTTATGACTGGTTTTGTGGTCCAGGGTCACATATAGTGACCAATCACAGCTTGTTCTGATTTTGGTTACAGTTTAGAGGTGAGATTATATGGGATTAGTTCACAAATCATCAACAAACAAACAAAAACAAACAAATAAGTATACTTTATTTTAAGGACCAATTCTCACTAGTAACTAGCATGCATATTACTAGCATATTGGCTATGTATTAATATTTATAAAGCAGATATTAATACCTTATTCTGCATGACCATATTTTAGATGCCTTAATATATATGTATATATATATATATATATATATATATATGTGTGTGTGTGTGTGTGTATATATGTGTATATACGTATATATATATATATATATATATATATATATATATATATATATATATATATGCATATGTAGCTTTATTTAAATGTATTATTGCGTAGTTACATTAACATTTTATATATTAATTAAACTGAATTTAATGTCTATTTATTAGTAAATAAATATCTTAAACATGTTTTTTTTTTCAAAATTGCATTGAAAATGCATTTTTATCATGTTAAATTTGACACATAAATAATTATTTTTTGATGTTTTTTGATTGTTTTGATGCACTTAGTAGCAAGTAAACATATGTATTTTTTGTCTATGTTTATGTCTGAATTATAAGATTCTATGTATTTTGTGTATTGCACTTCAAAACCTTACACTTTTTCTACTTTTTTTTCAATGTTCTCTACATCTGTTTATTTTATTTTATTTTATTTTATTTTATTTTATTTTATTTTATTTTATTTTATTTTATTTTATTTTATTTTATTTTATTTTATTTTATTTTATTTCAAGGTCCAGTTCTCACTATTAATTATGACTTTTGTCTCAATAAATTTTGTCTCTTATTGATAATAAGTAATATAGTTGTTGTAGTAGTTATGCTAAGGTAGGGGGTTGGATTAAGCAATCTTAGTCCTTTATAAATACTTATTAAACATTATTAACATTATTAAACTTTATGAAATCCTCAAAAGCTCTTGAGAAAACATTGCCTAGTTTTGTGTGCAAAATCCATCAGACAGCGATTGAACGGACTGTGGGTGTTCTTTGGCACAAGTGGCCGTTAATTAGCTAAGCTCACTGGATCATTATTTCCAATGCATTACTGCTACAACACCTGCAGTGATCCCCATACAGCACATATAAAATACTGAGATATGAAATTCAAGTCAGTGCCTCTAAAGTCCTGACCTAAACTGTGATATATTATTGACAGGCCACAGAAGCATGTGTCACTGTTCACAGCTCACAATCCCACTTAAGTTTTAATGTCTTCAGAAAGAACATCTTATAACGCTCTTCTTCTGGTCGGAGGCACCTCTTTTCCGAAGCCCCATTAGAGCAGTCATACAGATGGTGGGATGCACAAGTGCATCTGTTCTTCTCCTCGTATTGTTGTTCTGAAGAGCATAGCAGTGCTGGTCAGTAATTGGAGCTGGGGAAATGCCAGGAACTTTAGTCACTCCACCCTCAAGCGCTGAATCAGTGCTGGGAGCCACTGCAGAACAGCAATGCCTGCTTCTCCTTTCCTAATTGCCGACTGAGTGGAAGCGGTGCTGCGGTAGGATCTGGACTGCAAGCGAGATGGAGGCCGGTGAAGTAATTAGGAGCAGTTGAGTCTCCACAGACCCAGCAGATGAGCATCAGGCTGGAGAACTGCTGTGACAGAGGATGCGTTAGAGGAGGTGTGTTTTTTTTTCTTGGTATTGCTAGGCAAGTCAGGTGAGAGATGGAAGAGGGGCCGGGACCCTGTGCTCTGTGGCGCGTGACCCATGTTTGAGGTTGAGCGCACAGGGGCCAAGCACAGGCTAGTACTGACAGCATAATTAGTCAAGGAGAGGATACTGATTATGCATTGTTTTCACTCTCTCTCTTTCTCTGTCTCTCACATACTCTTTCTAAAAGATAAATCTCAAAATGCTTATGGTGTTGACAGGCGGAAAGACATGTCTTCATCAAATTAAACTAGAAGACCTTGCTTTAAAGGAGCGCGTGATGTAATGTTAAATTCCTCCAAATCTCTTCCAACAAAGATTCATCTACATCTTGGTTGGCCTCAGTGTAAACAAATTTTCATTATACTCAAATTTCTGGGTGAATTATTACTTTAAGCCTCTGTATTACAGAAGCAATGAGATAGATAGATAGATAGATAGATAGATAGATAGATAGATAGATAGATAGATAGATAGATAGATAGATAGATAGATAGATAGATAGATAGATAGATAGATAGATAGATAGATAGATAAATATTACACGTTTGATATATGTATATATCAAATTAAACCAGAACCCCTTGCTTTAAGCTTCTGTATTACAGAAGCAACGTAAGAAAAATTATTATTATTTTGTTTAAATACATTTTTGTAATAAATAGTTGACCTTATAACCATCCTAACTACTTTTGGTGAAGTGGTGAGGAATTTGTTTGACTTTGTATGCTTTGATTCGGATTTTTAGAGAAGAAAAAAAAATCTAAGCAAGAAAGTATAATCCTAAACTCAACCCTCAGAAAACGTTAATAAAAACGTTGTCATAACTGATACATGACAAGATAAGATTTTTAGGTTTTTTTTTTTCAAAGTAAAGTAATTTGAATAATAAACTAAAAGAAGCTATTTGACAAGAACAATGTATAATCAATTTTGAGAAATAAATAAATAAAAAATAAAGACACATGCAGTGTTGCACATTTAACCTTGCATGCTGTAAGGTCTGTTTTGGGGTTTTGTTTCATGTTCTTGTTTTCATGTCTTTTATTTTGTAATTTGATTCATGCTGTTAGTGTCATTCTTCCCTTGCCCTCATGTATCTCTAGGTGTGTTTGACTTGAAGCAGCGCTGTGCAGAATGATCACTGTGTGACATCAAAGTACCGCGAGAGCTATAAGAGAGCAGACGGATTCTATGCATGCGAATCGCTCTCGCTGTACTTTGATGTCATACAGTGATCATTCTGCACAGCGCAGCTTTAAGTCGAATGCGCCTTATTTGTCATGTTCTGATTGCTTGTCCAGGTCATGTGTCTTGTTTCTCATTGGTTGGCTCATGTCATGTGACCCTCATTGTTTGGTATATAGTGCCCTCATGTTGCCATTGTCTCTTGTCGTGTATTGAATGTATTTTACCCTGCTGTGTTTATGTTAAGCCATAGTCCAGTCAAGTCGAGTCTATTCTGTTCAAGTCAAGACTTCGTCTGTTTGTATATTGGATATCACTTTTGTTTAATAAATCTGCACTTGGATTCATCCTCAACTTGCCGTTCAGTGGACAATCATTACAGAATATACGATCTAAGAAATTAATCCAGCAGATTGTCTCATTCGTCTTTGCCAGGGTAATTGTACCATTGAGGATTATGTAGCAGAATTCTGTGGACTTTGTAACCAGGTGGGCTTTAATTATATTGCTCTCTAAGACATTTTTCGTTTTAGATTAACAAAAGAGATAGCATATTTAATACCGCCACTGGTCACTACAGCAATATATAGACGGTTGAGTGGATCTGCTTTTACTGTGGGTATCGTGGAGGAGGAACGCGACACTTCCTCAAAGTCTGCTCACATTATGTCTGCCAAGCCACAGCCTGCTCACGCCATTTCTGCTACTCCAGAGCCTGCCAACGTCATGTCTGCAACTCCAAAGCCTGCTCAAGTCATGTCTGCTAAGCCACAGCCTGCTCACGTCATGTCTGCAACTCCAAAGCCTGCTCACGTCATGTCTGCCAAGCCACAGCCTGCTCACGTCATGTCTGCTGCTCCAGAGCCTTCTCACATCATGTCTGCTACTCCAAAGCCTGCTCACATCATGTCTGCAACTCCAAAGCCTGCTCACGTCATGTCTGCAACTCCAAAGCCTGCTCACATCATGTCTGTCAAGCCAAAGCCTGCTCACGTCATGTCTGCTACTCCAGAGCCTTCTCACAACATGTCTGCTACTCCAGAGCCTGCTCACATCATGTCTGCTAAAGCAGGGCCTGCTCACATCACGTCTACTACGCCAAAGCCTGCTCACATCATGTCTGCTAAAGCAGGGCCTGCTAACATCACGTCTACTACGCCAAAGCCTGCTAATGTCATGTCTGCTACTCCAGAGCCTTCTAAAGTCATGTCTGCTACTCCAGAGCCTGCTAACGTCATGTCTGCTATGCCAAAGCCTGCTAACGTCATGTCTCCCAGGTCAGGGCCTGCTCACAAGATGGCCACCAGTCAAGAGTCTTAGGTCAAAGTCTACTCATGTCATGATGTCATGTTTACCAAGTCAAAAGCCTGCTCACATTATGTCTGTCAAGCCAGAGTCAGCTCACATCATGTCTCCCAAGTCAGGGCCTGCTCACAAGATGACCGCCAGTCAAGAGTCTCGCCACAAGATGGCCACCACGCCTGATTTCCCTGCCAAGATGGTTTCCATGCCTGAGCTTCATCGCAAGATGGCCGCCACGCCTGATTCCCCGGCTAAGATGGCCACCACGCCTGTGTCCCTGGCAAAGATGGCCGCAACGCCTGAGCCGCGCCATGTCATGGCAGTCACCAAGATTTCCCCAAAGGATTTTTTATTGGGGGGCCATAGTACCCAAGCTCCTGCAGATGCAGAGCTTGGGCCAGGACTTAAAAGACTGAAAGCAAGTGTGATGGACTTACCACTGATGTCGGTGAGAGCTGCAGGCATCCCAGTGATGTCAGCGCTCTCAAGCCCAGCCATCTTAGAGGGCCTGCCACCCTCTGCTGCTCTTCCTGTAATGGCGTTCGCCATTTTGAGCGTATGGGCTGCACACTGCGCTCCAGAGACCTCTCCTGTCCTCAAGTCTGCTCCAGAGGCCTCTCCTGTCCATGAATCTGTCTCAGAGGCCTCTCCTGTCCAAGAATCTGCTCCTGAGGCCTCTCCTGTCCACGAATCTGCCTCAGAGGCCTCTCTTTTCCATGAATCGCCCTCTGAGGCCTCTCCTGACCATGAATCCACTCCAGTGCCTCCAGAGTTGGCGGCTTCCGCTGCAGAACCTCCAAAGGAGGCGGCGTCCACTGCAGAACCTCCAGAGGTGGCGGCTTCCGATGCAGAATCTCCCGAGGTGGTGACGCTCACTTTTGAACTCTCTGTCTGCCCTGTTACAGCTAAGGAGGCTGTTTATGAACTCTCTGCCTGCCATGTTACAGCCAAGGAGGCTACTCATGAGCTCTCAGATTGTTATATCATGGCCATGGAAACCATTAATGAACTCATTGTCTGTTCTGTCACAGCCATGGTGGCTGCTCATGAACTCACTGTCTGTCCTGTCACGGCCATGGAGGCTGTTCACGAACTCACAAACTGTCCTGTCATGGCCAAGAAGGCCATTCCAGAACTCCCTGCCTGCTCTGTCACAGTCAAGTGATCTGTCCATGTCTCTGCTGCACTATGGCTCTCTGCTCTGCCGGCACCGCCATGGCTCCCTGCTCCTGCTCTGCCTGCTCCGCCATTGATTTATGCTCTGTCGGCTCCGCCATGGCTCCGTGCTCCTCTGCTTCTGGTCCATGGCCCAGGAAATTCATTGTTCCACTCCTTGCCACTGCTCTACGGCCCAGGTCCTCCATTGATCCACTGTCTGCCACTGCTCCACAGCCCAGGTCCTCCAGTGCTTCACGGTCCAGGCCCACCTCTGCTTCATGGTTTAGACCTGCCCTTGCCCCAGGGTCCAGGTCCACCACGGTTCCACGCTCCATGCCATGATCCAGGTCCTGTTCCTCATCACGGGCCTGGCCCTCCATCCCTCCCCCCATTCCACCTCTGCTCCACCACCCTCCTGGACTTTTGTTGTTTTGAGTAGTTTAGGCGTCTAGAGCCACCTTTTTTGAGGGGGGAATATGCAAGGTTTGTTTTGGGGTTTTGTTTCCTGTTCTTGTTTTCATGTCTTTTATTTTGTAATTTGATTCATGCTGTTAGTGGCATGCTTCCCTTGCCCAGATGTATCGCTGCTTTGTCTATGTGTCATGTTCTGATTGGTTGTCCAGGTCATGTGTCTTGTTTCTCATTGGTTGGTTCATGTCATGTGACCCTCATTGTTTGGTATGTATTGCCCTCATGTTGCCATTGTCTCTTGTCGTGTATTGAATGTATTTTACCCTGCTGTCGGTGAGTGTTTATGTCAAGCCATAGTCAAGTCAAGTCTAGTCTGTTCAAGTCAAGTCTTCGTCTGTTTGTATATTGGATATCACTTTTGTTTAATGAATCTGCACTTGGATTCTCATCTTCAGCTTGTCGTCATTGGACAATCATTACACATGCATTATGAAACCATTTTTATTTATTTATTTTATTTATTATTATTTTAGGTTGATTTTATGTTAATGCATTAACAAAAAAAAATAATTTAAAAAATAATAACAATACTAATAATAAAAATACTTGTAATAATATCAGTCGTCTTCTTTTTTCAATCGCTACCAAGATTTAGTGTGATTTTTTTATTTATTTTTTACAATGCATTCATTCATTATTAACCCTTTATTGACATCATGTGCTTTCAAATGCAAAATACGTTTGCTACCCTGATGCAACGTAGTGCAGCAGAAGGTTAAGACATGCTTCATAACATGCAAATAATTTATAGGATTCTGAATGTTTTAGAATGAAGTTTACCCATTCCCGTGGGCTAAAAAAAAAAAAAAAAAAAAAAAAAATCAATAAGCATTGCTATTCCGTGGGCAGTTCTCCAGAGCAAAAAAAATACATAAATAAATAAAAAAATGGCATCTTCTGCGTGGTTCACCATGCCACAAGAACATTTTATAAATGACCATCAGGAAACACTTGTGTCCACTTTTGATTTAGAGTCTGACCCTCGAAAAATGTTTTCCTTTCAATATTAATCATTTTTTTTTAACTATATATAGAATTTGACTATAAGTGTGTTACCCTGAAGAAACGTGGTGCAGTGGAGGGTTAAGCAAACTTTAAATAAGCCTAAATGCTAAAGAAAAAAAAAAATATATATATATATATATATATATATATATATATATATATATATATATATATATATATATATATATATATATTAATTTTTTTTTTTTTTTCTTTCTCATCCTGAAAACATCCCATAACAAATGCAGCATTTTTCAAACTGATGATTGATAATCCAGAAACTTTATTGCTTCCCACCAAGAAGATGTTTAAGGCAGATAATGGTCTAACCTGAATATAGGCTTATCTTCTAATGCAATTTATTGATTACATTATGCCTTGGTTCATGGTAATGTTCAGAATTGCACCACTCCATCTCAATCACTTACAAACAGCCTAGTAACCCATTTGAACCTCCTCCAATGCAATTAGAGTTTTCAATTCTTAAGACACATTTCCTGGAAAATATGACACATTTCTTAGAACTATAACCACACAATCAAAACTACAAAACAATTGATAAAAACTTACTGTACTGCATATGCTGTACTGTATATATGTGTCAAGTGTTTACTGTATATGGACTGTGCATAAGTGTGTGCACCTAAAAATACTGTTGCTTTTAGTGAGGCCCTGTCAGAACTTGCCAGGAATGAAGTTCCAGCTTGAGGAGGGATTGACAGGCAGGCTGGCATGATGGGGGTGCAAGCCTCTTTCATGGGAACAGCCGCTGCCTCTTTTGACACATGCTGCCCCCAATAATGAGAAATCACCACTAGAGCCACATTGGACTCAATCTTTCTCTCTATCTGGTTTTTCCTCCTCCACCTTACTGCATGTCCTGAGTGACAGCCTCATTACGGTTTAATGGGATGGGTTCAGTTTAATCTGAGGGGGAATGTTATAGGACCGTGTATTTAAAAATCTCAAGCCACAACTAGGACAGCGGAGGAGGCCACAGCTGTGTCTCAGCGAAGTGTGTCAAAGATTCGAAAAATAAGGCTAAAGGGTTGGGGGGTTGGATTCCTGAACTAACTTTTCTTAATGATCACTTATTGCGTTAAGGGTAGATCACCCAAAATTGAGCATTCAATAATAATTTACTCACCCTCATGTCGTTCTTTATTCCATGCTATAACAATGAATGGGGACTGAACTTTTAAGCCTCCAAAAGGACTCAGAAGCACTATAAAATATCATAAAAGTAGTCCATATGACTTGTGTGCTATATTGCTCAGCAGTAAGTGACTTGGAGAGCCTTATGTTGTTGTTTAATGATAGGGAGCTGTTCAAGGGATAGTTCACCCAAAAATGAAAATTCTGTCATCATTTACTCACTCTCGAGCTATTTCAAACCTGTATGAATTTCTGTCTTCTCTTGAACATAAAAGAAGATATTTTGAATAATGTTTGTAACCAAACAGTTTCTGGTCCCCACTGACTCTCTCTCTCTCTCTCTCTCTCTCTCTCTCTCTCTCTCTCTCTCTCTCAAATTATTATTATTGTTATACTTTGTTCTCAAATTGTTAATGTTAACAACATTGTGTGACTAAGTGTCTTTAGTGTGTATTAGCATTATCTGTAAATTTTAATTTCTGTACAGTCTAATCTCTAATTGTCTTACAATTTGAATGTCTTCAAAATAAATTATTTTGACCTCAAAAAGTAATTTAATGTTTCTTAGAACTCACTCTTTGAAAGTCTTTTTTTTTTTTTTTTTTTTCGTATGTACAGTGGACATTTAAAACTGGAATATAATCTAATTTCAGTCACTTACATGTGTTTCATTACCAACATGCACCATTTAATACTCTATTTTTGAAATGGCAAATTTAATTATTCCAGCTGCTGTAATCCACACATGAGATATATCATACTACTCTTTAAGTATACAGACGTGACGTAATGATGTGAAGACGAACTGCAAGCCATTGTAGGACCATATAGAAGTTGAACAGGAGTAGTGCATGAATCGAGCCTTGTGGGACTCTGCATGTCATGGGTGTCCACTTAGACTTATGGTCACCTATGTTCACAAAGTAACCCTTCTCTTTTAAATATGACCTGAACCATTTGAGGACCATCCCAGAAAGCCAGACACAGTTTTCCAGCCTGTCAAGAAGTATCCTGTGATCGACAGGGTTAAAAGCAGCACTGAGATTGAGTAGTGATAATTTGCCTGTCTCTGTATTTAGGCAAATACTGTATCATTTATTATCTTTATAAGCGCTGTCTCTGTACTATAGTGCAGTCAGAAACTAGATTGAAAAGTATCCATGCAAGCTTAAGACTTTATTCAGCTGATTGAAAACTACTTTTTAAATAATCCTGCCTATGAAAGATTTGATATGGAACGATTTTCCGGACTATTTTCAAATAGAATTGCAAATTGTATTTTCAATTGCGTTTTCCATATACGAACACATAAATTGTGACATAATCCAAATGCAATTGCAAATCTTGCAGTACCGTTTGCATTTTCGCTTTCGCGAATGCACAGTGACTGTCACATTTCAAATGAAAAAGCAAAGTCTATTTGCAACTGTATTTCCCATGTCTTACGAGTTATGAACCTGTAATATTTAAATAGCAATATTAATTACCACATTTGCTTTTTCACTCTCTGCGCTGCGCATATAACCTGCCAAAACTCAAATGGAATCGCAATTCCTTTTGCATTTGAATTTCCGATGTCTACACTGAAAGCTGTCAATCAGTGTGAGGGGCGGGAATAAACTAGGGGGCGTGTTTGTTTTGGGAGGTGACGTCACTCACAGACGACCGTGCCGAATGTTTTGATCAATGGAGTTAATCGGTAAAGCCTCCGCTAAAGGCAGCTGCCAATCAGTTCGTGTCTGTGTTAACGAACAGACAGTGCAACCTTCTTGGCACAATACATAATTCTGTCCTTTTTACCCCAAATGCAGCGATTATTCCCTGCTAACAGCAGGAGAAACAACGGTATGCACAATAGGTCAAAATTCACTATTATCCAAACCCTTTTCACCTGTCTCAACATCTCTCACTGTTTCTCTCACTCTGATTGATGAGAAAGTGAGAAAACAGACAGTGGAATTCTACACTTATAACAGTACATTTTATTCCTTTCTTTTAATCTGTAATAGTACGGAAGCTCTAATTGTCCATGCATATTATCATTTTTTCATTCTTGTTTTCTCGTGATCATGACTTAATTTAGTCTACTGTTGCTATAGTAACAAATGCAACCTTGACAGGGCATTCTAAAACGCTTAACCCGGCTTAATGTGTTAATTGAGAGTGTTTTTTAAAGACCAAACTCAGCGTAAATGATCGACAGATGACCGTGCGCTCTTCTTGTGGACATTTCAGCAAATGTTGCTTCACTTAGAAATAACGTCTACAATAAATAAAATAAATATAGGCTAATCAAACACTGCTGATTTTGTCAAGAGTTAGGCTATGCTAAACATTTTATTTGTGTAATTAACATGTTTAAATGGTCTAAAAACAATGCATTCAACACCGCAAGCGTAGGCGGAGCGCCTTCAGAAGAATGCAGAGAAGAGCCTATTCTAAAAAACCTTAAGCTGCTTGGATTCAACGTACTTTAATTCAATTTACTCACTTAGTTTAAAATAAAATTATATATAATAATGGCAATCACTGTGTTCGCGAAAGCGAAAATGCAAACGGTAATGCAAGATTTGCAATTACATTTGGATTATGTCACAATTTATGCGTCCACATATGGAAAACGCAATTGAAAATACAATTTGCAATTCTATTTGAAAATAGTCCGGAAAATCGTTCCATTGGTTGATAGTTGCTGAATATGGTATTATCCAGATTGCTGTTTTTCAGGGGGCTTAACAACTGTGGTTTTCAAAGTCCAGGAAAGCAGTGAGGTATTTGCTTCTAAACAGATTAAAAAAAATAAACACTTTTTTGAAGAAAAGATGTGTGGAGTGTGTCAAGAGAGCAGGTTGATAATACAGTTTCTTTTAAGATTTTACCATCAATTTCCTCAAAATCAGACATAACTAATTTCTGAATTTGTGATCGAGTCTGTCTGGCCTCAGCGCAACATGAGGGCATGCTGAATGCCTTTCTGATAATGTTGATCTTCTCAGAAAAAGAAAGCAAACTCATTGTATTTGCTTTCGGAGAGCAGGAATCTGAATCTTTTCTCCCTTTTTTTTTCAGACTTAGAACTGCTGTAAGGTGATTTAGGTCTGCCAGTCATCTTCATGGCTTTCACAGGAGCAATGTCATGAATAACAGTCTTAACTTTTGAGTTAGGAATCAAGGAGAAAATCAACAGAGTCTATAGATATGTTTGGTATTAAAGATATAGTTTTCATAAATTGCATGTATGCATCTGTATATCATATGACTTATAATATAGCATAGAATTCATATGGACCATTTTTATGATGCTTTTTAAGTTATTTTGGAACTTGACAGCCCCAGTTCTAATTCACCTTCATTATTTTATGGAAAAGAGTAGACATGCTGCAGATGTTCTTCAAAAGTTCACCTTTTGTGTTTGAAGTAGTAAAGTCATTCAGGTTTGGAACGATATGAAGGTGAGTAAATTATACACGACAAAATATTTTTTCCTTTTTTGCATTAATTTGATATATAATTGTTGAGTTTCTTCATGCTCAAGTCATACCTCAAGCATTTTGGCTCCTCAGATGTTTTCCTGTTCTGGAGGGAAAAGTGAAGCTTTGAGAGACATTTTGTGTACTTGACTGACTTGCTCTGTCTCCCATATGGATTTTTTTTTTTTTTATTTTTTTTTTTTTCTTTTAGAGTGTGATTGAATCATTTATGGTATGTTCACAGAATAAAATTGAATTACGGCGGGCAACATACAATTCATCAATGGAACGAATAGTCACTAGGGGCCAAGGGTTAGGTGGCAGCCATGGTCACATCCCAAGAACTGTGGAGAATTCATGCCCATCTCAGCATTCAATACGTATACATTGCAACTGAAAATCCCAGATGGTGCAGCATCAATGTGGAGTCCATCATGTATCCTTCATGAAGGCCACAGAGCGTCAGTGTATAAGCAAAGTAAATCTTTCAGAATTGCTTTCACAGCATGAACCAAACATATATGGTGAACTTCATCAAATCAATGATTTCAAGCCACAAAATGGGTTTTTCATTGAAAAATATTCTCAAATATCAATACCATGAGAGATTAAGAATTTAAAAAAAAAAAAAAATGGTATCTTTCTGGGCTGGCAGTTGTGTGAAATACATGTTCAGCAAAATCCCCATGCAAGGTGTCTTCACCTTTTCCGTTGCACCAGTGACCTAAAACAAATCTACTCTACCTGAAATCAGCTCACTGAGGATTTGATAAGAACATACAGTAGTAAAGACATGTAAGCTGCAAGTAAGGACTGAACAGTCAATGTTTCTATGTGAAATAACTAGAAAATGAATCCGTCACATGTCGCATTTGTCTTGTTGCTGAGCAAATCATTTTTCTACTGGGCAGATCCTTCAGTCACCTGAAAAAGACATATAAGGGAGAGAGCTTAATTTGTGTAATTTTTTACTTAAATTGTCCTCTACATTTAATAAATGTGCTAGAGGTTAAATTAATATACATAATTATAATTCAAGTGTGTGCTATCAGTTGTAATTAGGAGAACATGTCTTTAAAGGGTTAGTTCACTCAAAAATGTAAATTCTGTCATTAATTACTCACCGTCATGTTGTTCCAAACCTTCGTTCATCTTCGGAATACAAGATATTTTTGATGAAATCCGAGAGAATGCAAATTCTATGTTGAAGGCCTAGAAAAATAGTCAGGACATTGTTAAAATAGTCCATGTGACATCAATGGTTCAACCTTAATTTTATGAAGCTACAAGAATCTTAATTTTGTGCAAAGAAAACAAAAATAATGACTTTATTAAACAATTTATTCTCTTCTGTGTCAGTCTTCGATGCGCGATCGCGACTTCATAAAATAGTTTCATAAAATTAAGGTTGAACCACTGATGTCACATGGACTATTTTAACGATGTCCTTACTACCTTTCTGGGCCTTAAACGTGGTAGTTCGGAAAGCTCTCGGATTTCATCAAAAATATCTTAATTTGTGTGAATAAACAAAGGTCTTATGGGTTTGGAACGACATGAGGGTGAGTAATTAATGACGGAATGTTATTTTTTGGGTAAACTGTAATGTAGCAGAAGATACTTCTTTCAAAAATAGAATTACATTTTAATTAAATTAAAATAGAACATTTAAAAATAGTTCACCATATTACTGTTTTTACTGTATTTTTGGTCATATAAATGCAGCTTCGCTGAGCATTAGAGACTTCTTTCAAAAACAAATAGAAAGTGTAAATAGTATACTCCGTGTATGTATAATTAAAAATAATGTTAAAGCAATGGATTAAATAATCATTAAACATTAATCAGCAAAAACATATGCTTCATGTAACATTGGTTATACATATTCGCAATACAGTAACTGAGCCTCGCTAGGGACCTACACAACAATACAGATTTATTGTTGCCATATAGCTTTGAAACTGATATGGAGACAGATGATGAGTTACCACAGAACTGGAAACAAGATTAAACACTTGTGTGGGGGGTCTCTGTGGAATAGGGTCAAGATCCAAAGACAGGATTAAAGAATAGAGGCCAGCGGGACTGGACCTTGCTGTAAATTCAATCAGATTTTCCTCATGAAAACCGGTGGCTGATCTTTACTCAGCTGTCCTTCAGAAAAGGATAAGCCATTTCAGTCACAAGCCTAACAGAAGAAGACTCCAATGAGATAACACGTCTGAAGCTATGAGGATACATTTTTCTGTTTAATGCTGAGCATTTTTTAGAGATGTTCAGTGTGGTGCTCACCTGTGCAAAACTCGACTTGTGTGGGTGGGTCGTTGTTATGAAGTTTCCATTTAGCATTACTAAATGGTTGCTAGGGTGTTTTGGGTGGTTGCTAGGTGCTTGCTTACTGGCCCAAGTCAAAAGAGCTGTCAAATCTCTATGATATTCTGGTCCCTAGACAGTAAGCGCAACTAAAGATTGTTTTGAAAGTGCAGCAGAGTCTGTGTTTACACTCTGCAGGAAGTCATCCTACAAATGATTTGCTTACAGTTGTCTCTGCATATTAAACTCGGATAGAAGAACGTATTTTAACATCAAAAAATATGCATTTTGCTTTTTAAAAAAGCTGTCACACGGGTTTCTTCTGCCCACTGATCCTTACAGGCTGACTGTTTTGAGTTAAAAAACAAGGTCTTTTGGTTTGTGTAGAAGAGATGAGTCAGTGACAGTCGGTTATTGCCTTCGAGGTTAGCAATAGCTTACAGTCCTTGCAATATTCCCCACAAGTCTTAGCTACCATATTGCACCTTTATTCTGCTAATATCTTTAAATCATTTTCTTTTCACCTGCCTGTTAGCCATGTTTGAATCCCACCTGACTTGATGTTGAATAATCTTCTGAATGTAGCAATCAAGTCTAGACGTATTATATATAAGGCTATTGAATACATATGAATATATAAATATTTTAAAGGATTCATTGGAAAATAATACAAATCTAGCACTTCACAGAATGAGCACTCTGTTGATCGTCTACATGTTTATTGCTTGATCTGAAAAAACATAAATAAATAAATAAAGACATGAGATATATGATAAATAAATCATTTTGGCAGTTACTTACTTTTTTATAGTATAGTTAAATAACATACACATAGTTAAAAACTAATTCTAAATTTAAAAGAATAGCAGAGGAGTCCATGTCACAGAGGAATGTTTAGAATCACTTTCAGAATGATTTATTATTATTATTATTTTTCCTGCTGATGCATGATAAAAACATTGAACAGCGAATTAGAATCCATCCTGCTTTAAAGCGACTGAGTATTTAAATCAGCAGACAACAAAACTGCAGCATTTGCTAATAATATACAGAATTTTATCATCTGTTGGTGTGGACAATAATACAGTTTTCATTACAGTTATCCACAAACAGTGCTGGGTAGATTACTTGCAAATTATAGTTTACTAATTACAAATTACATGATGGAAATTGTAGTTTGTAACATTATCTGTTGGACTACTTTTTACTTTTAGATTACTTTTGAACTAAAATATATTCCATTCTTTTTTATCAATATCATAAAGTGCATTAAAAAAATACATTTTGCTATGGTTTCCCAAATGGGATTTATGAAAGAACTAAGAACTATTTGTGAGTTGATGAAAAGTGGATTTTTTTTTTTTTTTTTTTTTTTTTTTTTTGGTGTAACAAAAATTAAAGTCTAATTTGCTTGGAATCTGATTACGTGATCCTAATCAGTTACTATTCAAGCGCTGTCTGTATACTTTAGTTTAATTTCTTAGTGTGAATGGGCGTGAAATATGGTCTGCACCTTAAGGAATCAAGGGCCAGATTTACCAAACAGGGCAAATTAGCATTAGAGCACTATTCCATAAAAGTGCCGATGAGAGGGGAAAATTAAGCAGGTGATTTACTAACAAAGTGCACATTAAAGAACACAGACGCAGCCAGATCATTCCTATAATGATTAGCGCAATCTACCAAGAGCAGCGCAAATTACTGCCTGTTTTAAGACATGCTTTTTTGTAGCATTAAATTATGGCGCAAATGCCAATAATTTGACAAGCACAAATGATGGTAAATTTGCGTTGCGTGATTCATTTTAGTACTCTCCTCCCGTAAATTTTGCGTCTGAAAGGGAAACTCCTACAAACGTATATTCAATAAAGTCAGGCTCAAAAATAACGGTATCCACACTTTTTCAGCGCTAATTCTTCACTGCGCATCTTACAGTAAATCCTGACAGTAGTCTTTTAATGCCAAAAGACAGTTTTGTGTTGGCATAAGCTGTTAGTAAATCTGGCCCAAAGACTTTGCAGGTGTCACTACAGTACCAGTTTCAGCCACTGGGGGTGATTCGGAAATTCGACAACTATTACCTCCAAACCCCCTTTTTTTGTTTTTTACTAGCTCAATCTGGCTTTAATAACATTCCTTAATTTTCCATTATTCTCAATAACATGAGTAAAACATTACTCCATATAAACAATAGAAACATTTTACTGTCCATTATATATAAAAAACAACAACTTTGCACTAAGATCTTTTCTCATTGCCATTAGTACTATGCATAGTTTATTATGGTTTAATGAGTAAATGCAGGCATTAGTTTCAGTGCGAGCTGTGCTGCTGGTTTTTCCCCAGCACCTTTTACAGAGAATATATTGATGGATGCATCAGTTTTAGTTCTTGTAAGCCGCACTTAGCTTATCCACTTCCCTTTTGTTATTCGCTGTGTCAGACACCTGCATGGCAAGTGCACACGTGAGTGAGCGTGAGGGATATTGCTTTAACAGACACGTCTTTCGCTCAGATTACTCTCGTCTGTGGAATATTCCGGAAAGCGTCTGGTCGAGTCAGATAGGCAGTTGTACAAGACACAGAACCTGGCAGCCTTCAAAATGAGGGTCAGTTTCCCACTGAGACTTATCATAGACTCATTCTTTATTTCTGACATGAAGAGGGAAACATGGAAGAGGGCGACGGGAGGTGTATTATCTTGCACGTTAAGCAGACTCCAAAAACGAGAGGGTGCATTGCAAACAGAAAAAGGGCACCCTGTCACCGTCCTGGATCGGAGTCTGGCACTGGATGTTCTTTTGCTAGGTTGCACTAGCAGATATTGCCGACACGTTAAAAACAAATTGTATTGAATCTTCAAACTGTTGTTGTGAGATCTTATATGTGGCAATGCAGTGTAATGCAAAACGCAAATGGTCATTATTTTGGCCTCTGATGAGGCATTTCTTAACCTTCAGGCACTGTATTTCACACCCACTGCGGCTGTTTTAGCACTTTAATTTTCTGCATTTCCATCCGTACATGATATAAGATCTTGATCTCTCTGGTAGTAATTTATAAACATATAGGCATAAGCTGAGGGTGAACTGACTGCAGGGTAAAGCTATAAAGAATGAGCGGAGAGTGCATGTGTCCAAAGAATTTATTTTCATCGAGGTCATCTCAGTGCAGGCTATAGCTTCGAGAGATGTTCGCATATTGATTTGTGTGAATGCAATTTAAACATTTTACATTGTTGGATGAACTCTAATTATAATTCAATAAAAACCTTTTAATCCACAGTACTTGTGTTTATTCAATAGAAGAGAGAAACAATAGAGCATCAAGTAGCCTGGAGCCACTGATTTCTCACTAGTATTATTTAGGTTAGTAAAGGTTGGATTTGGAAAGGAAAAGCTGATCTAGATCAGCAGTTATTAGCAGCCTTATTCTAGAAAAAACAGAAGCAACACAGTGAACTGATAATGTTATGGTGATTATTATGCTAAATTTCAACTGATTATAATTGAGTGTTTCTTCAACTTTGGCAACTTTTAGGTCCCAGAGGTTGATTTTTATTAAAAATAATAGATTTCAGCTTTTGTTAAGTTTGTTGTATGAAGACAACATAAAACATCTGTACTGATTTTTATTGATTGATCTTTATTCCAGGTCTAGACATTCAATATTACTTAAGTATTTGTGGTAACACTTTATTTTAAAGACCAATTCTCACTATTAATTAGTTGTTTATTAGCATGCATATTACTAACAAATTGACTGTTTATTAGTGCTTATTATGCATATATGTGACCCTGGAACACAAAACCAGTGAAAATTGCCTTTAAAGTTGTTCAAACTAAGTCCTTAGCAATGTATATTACTAATCAAAAATTAAGTTTTGATATATTTATGGTAGGAAATTTGCAAAATACTTTCATGGAACATGATCTTCACTTAATATCCTAATGATTTTTGGCATAAAAGAAAAAAACGATCATTTTGACCCATACAATGTATTGTTGGCTATTGCTACAAATATACGTGTGCTACTTAAGACTGGTTTTGTGGTCCAGGGTCACATATTATTGACTTATTCTGCATGACATTATTCTAGATCCCTTAACCCAATCTAATACCTAAATTTAACAACTAACTTACTAACTATTAATAAGCAGCATATTAGGAGTTTATTAAGGGAAAACTCTGAATATGTGTTCTCTAAAGAGAGAACATATTTTTTTTATATGCTTCATTTCTAATCAAGCTGCAGTTTTGTCAAATTATGCAACATTTCAAAATTATTTAATTGTGTGTATACAATACTGTCTAAAAGTTTGGTGTCAGTAGAGTTATTGTTCTTGAAAGAAGTCTCTTATGCTCACCAAAAATACGGTAAAAACAGTAATATTGTGAAATATTATTACTATTAAAAATAGCATATGACCACATGATCTTTCAGAAATAATTTTAATATGCTGATTTGGTGCTGAAGAAGCATTTCTAAATACTATCAATGTTGAAAATAGTCGTACTGCTTTTTCGTGGAAACTGTGATACAGAATTCTTTGACGAATATAAAAAAAACAGCATTTATTTAAAATACGAATCTTTTGTATCATTATAAACGTATTTACTGACATTTTTTGATAAATTCAATAGTGTATTATTTTTGAATAAAACCATTCATTTTGTTAAAAAAAAAAAAAAAAAAAAAAAACTTTTGAACGGGAGTTCATAGAATACCAAAAGATATTGATGACTTACCCAGTTTTCAATTGTAGTTTGGAAATTATTAGTAATGTGCATCAGTCAGTTGTTTACAGTGTTTATAAATAATAGCACTGAGTTTGACCTGTATGACTTTTGGAAACTTTAATATGCAATTTTTATGCTGAAATGTATTTGAAACTTGAAAATTCAGGTTTCTTTTTCAAAGGTTCCAAAGCCCAAAAGGCATCAAAATGTAAGAATGATCCTATTCCATGTAAAATTCCCTTTAGTACTCCCATCTGTATTCATAGCATGTCTGTGGCCAAGAGGGGACTAAGCTTCCCCCTGCTTTTCAAACTCTCCTCCTATGCATATAGTGAAACATGCTCGTGGGACATCTAATAATGATCAAACAGCTGGCACACCTATGCAGGTCTAATATTAAAAAAAAAAAAAAAACATATATATATATATATATATATATATATATATATATATATATATATATATATATATATATATATATATAGCATTGCTTTCTTATATACAAATTCTACATTCAGTTTGTTTAGACTTTCTGTACTTATTATAAAACGTATTCATTTTTAAGTAAGACTCACTAAACATATTACTATGAGCCAGACGGTCTTCCATACGTTTCTAAAGGTTTTCTGCTTGATTTTGCAAGTACTTGAAGTAATCATGCTGATCCAACATATTTAACGCAAGGGAGATCATCTCATAATGAAGTCTGGATGCTCTAATGCACGTATGGCTTTCTTGCAGCTCTTTCAATAGTAACAATCACTAGTTTCACCACACTGTATTCCATAACCACACATCGAGAGTCTGTAATCAAATCAACCTGGGCCATGGGAATGATTAATTCACCAGCAATCAATTGCTGATTCATAAAAACCTCAATCACAATGGCATACATTTAAATCTTTTGTTGCTCATAAATACACTTGGGCCATTTGAGCTGCCTCTTTACATACTCAAGATAACAATGGGAATGTATTTATATCATGCTGCTGTGCAACCGTAATCTCACTGTTGAGATTTACACTCTTGATGGTGAACAGCTGCACAACTTTTTTTGCACAGTATTTCAGCATAAAAACCTGGAGTACTTCTTATACATTAACCACCTACAGTTCAGTTTAGCTAGATGAGATGCACTGAAATAGCCCTGTGAAATGAATATTAAGTAATATGCACATATTTATCTTTAAAAAATGCTTATAAAGTAATGATTGTATACTAACTTAGTCTAACTACACTAATTTAGTCTAACTATAGCGAAGTAATTTTCATTCAGAAATTGCTAATAAATTTCACAAATAATTGCAGAGAAATGTTAAGCACACATTAAATTGAACCTGCAATTTTAAACTGAAATTACTGAACAAAAGTATTTTATTGTAAACTTTACTCCAATAATCTTAAAATTACAACTTTGTAATTACAACTAATCTTGTATGTACAGCTTTAAGAAAGCATTTCTACAGTGTCTAAGACGACTGGTGAAAATATTTCTGTTTTTGTATTCACTTAAACTTTTGGAAGTTTGAAGCAATATATTTGCCAGTAATTACACATTAATTATACAGTAACTACTACTTTTTATTTATTTATTAATACTATTTATTAATATTTTTACTTAGCAATTATGTATTATATCAATTATGTAAAAATAAATGTTTTATATTTTATCATAATATATTTTATAATAAATGTTACTAGAGCAACAAATAAGGATATTAAAAGTTTTTTTTTTTTTTTTTTTTTTTTCCTCTGAATGATCATGTGACTGAAAATTCAGCTTTGCCATGACAGGAATAAATTACACTAATAATTAATACAGATGGTTATTTTAAATTCTAATTGTATGTCACAATATTATATAATTATGTATCTATCTATCTGTCTGTCCGTCCGTCCGTCCATCCATCCATCCATCCATCCATCCATCCATCCATCCATCCATCCATCCATCCAATAAATGACGCTTTGGTGAGAATAAAATAATTATTTAAAAAACAATACAAAATATTACTCATTACCATTTGAGATGCAAAAAGTATCCATATGTTTTTTTTTTTACTATAATTAGGGAACAACGGGGCTAAAGGAGCCCCGGGGTAAAAGGCGCCTTTGATATTATTTTCATCTAAACCACTCGATGGCACAAAAACGTGGCATAGCACTTTCCAAAACATTCGCTTTTCAAGATGCACATATATATTTATCTGATCTTTGACGCGATCGCGCGCAGCAGCGTAAAATTGATTCTGTGCTTACTTGATCTAATATTTTATGTTTTTTAAAATGTTGTAGATTTAAGTAACAAATAAGAATCGCTAAAATTAATGCATATATTTTGAGACAAAGGTCTTCCTTATGATTTTTATTTATTTATTTATTTTTTTTAAGATAATTAAAGCAACATTTTTTAAATAACGAAGGAATATGTAAAAGTATGGTATTTGGCTAAAAAGCGCCCCTGCTGTTGGGGCTAAAGGCACAGTAATTAACATGATAATTAATAGATGGCTGACTTTTCCATTTGTTGACATAACATGGTTAGATTCAGATGGTAAATATCATATATCATGCTGAGTGTCCATATTAGAGATAATCACCACGGTTAGAATGAAACCATCATATTTAAAAACATGATATTAATCATATCATATAATACAATATAATTTGCTGTAACTACTGTAAATATATATATTCAATAATTATTGGATCTCCTTCAATACCTTCAGAATCTTTACTTATTAAAATTATATATTTTTTCTGTATTTTATTGTATATTTTTTATATTAACATATTTTAATGACAGTATGTTTAACAAAAATTATTTTATTTTTCAAAATAAGCAGAAAATAGTACAAACTTTGCTAAAGTGATTGTTTTGAACAAGTATTAACTTAGACATTATTAAACAAAAAAAAACATAAATAAATTAAAAAAAAACCAAACAAAAAAAAACATTATTTTAGCTGAAGTATTTGTATCAATACCATGTACCTTTTACCCTGTGTGGGGTAAAAGCCCCCCTTGCCACCTCATACATTTATAATGTTTTTAAACAAAATAAACAACTTGAATGATTTATTTTCACACAAAATCTTTTGCTCCATTAATTTTCAATACAACGTATATATTTTTTTCAGCAATTATACATTTTAGGCGCAGTTAATAGCACATTTTTTCTTAAGGTGGGCCTTTAGCCCCATTGTACCCTATATATAATTATTTTCTATTAAAAAAAAATAAATAAATAAATACAAATAATCAAGAAATACAGAAGTGAATGCAGATCCTGCATTTTTCATTTGAAGCTGTAGAAAGTATGCAAACCTATAATCCCAGATTCTCAGTGCTGTTTGTATTTGAAAAAAATAAATAAATAATAATAATAATAATAATAATAACTATATTATTGTTTAAATTCAAGTACACAATTACACAAAATCAATTATGGATTAGTTTTCAAGACAATCAAAATCCAATACCATTAGATTGTACCTGCTGCATGTAGTTTTTAATCAAACATAGACATAAGTTAGGTGTACAGAGATACATGACCTGAGTGCACTGTTGCAGAATGAGGTTCCAGTTGTTCCTCGTTGTAAGAATAGCAATCTGTCTTATATAACCACCGGTAATTGCCATGATCCCTCCAGGGTTTTACAGGTTCACTAATAAAAGAGAGAAGAAATTAAATTGGAGATGCTAATAACCCCTCCATTTCGTAGGTTTACAATTCATGAAATGTGCTCTCTGAACCACCGAGCTCCTGATAAGCTTATTTCGGGCTGCATTAGCGGCTGCATCTTTGCACTGCGTATCTCAATTCGTTAATCCTAATATCCTTAAAAGCAGCCATATTGTGCGTTCAACATGTTGATCTGTTGTTATAAATGACATTTCCCTATTTCCTGTGTTTGTCATATTGAGTCATATTGAAGTGAAACATTTTATTTTTATTTTTTTGTGTTAATCTGAACATAGAAAATGTCAGTCAAATACATGATTTTATCATATTTCATACCATTTAGATAGCTAAGTAAACGTGTATGTGTGTGTGTGTGTGTGTGTGTGTGTGTGTGTGTGTTTGATATTTATTTATGTACAGGTATGTATGTGTGTATGTATGTATGAATTATTTATTTATTTATTTATTTATTTATTGGAAATAGAATATACTTTTATTCAGCAAGGGTGCATTAAACTGTTCAAAAGTGAGAATAAAGACAATTACAATGTTATAAAATATTTTTTTTTCACAGAAATATTGTTCATTTGAACTTTCTTCAAATATTTTCATCAAATATATATATATATATATATATATATATATATATATATATATATATATATATATATATATATATATATATATTAGGGCTGTCAGTCGATTTAAATTTTTTATTTAAATTTGGCTGTGAAAATACCCCAAAGAGATAATTTAAAGCTATTATTGTGTTAAACCTTTAGGCTACAATGGCCTAACATAAAGTATGGAACATAAAATAATTTGAGAAACATGTCAGTATTTTTTGTTCATGCAATGAAAGTCACTAGTGACCAAAACAGCTTAGTTACCAACAGTCTTCAAAATACCTTCTTTTATGTTGTGCAAAAGAAAGCAAGTCATTCAGGTTTGAAACAATATGAGGGTGGGTAAATGATGACATTTTTTATTTGTTTATTTTTGGAGAACTATCCTTTTAATGTTTTTATTATTATATATATAGGACAAGTTCCTGTCCCTCAGTTGATTTACATCCCCGGGCATATGAATGTGGGAGCAGACTTGCTGTCCAGACAAGCTGTGACACATGGGGAATGGAAACTCCACCCCGAAGTAGTCGGTCAAGTCTGGGAAAGATTTTACAAAGCAGAGGTGGACCTCTTTGCTTCACAGGAGACAGCACAATGTCCCCTCTACTTCTCTCTGACTCCTCCAGCTCCCCTGGGTCTGGACGCTATGGCCCATATGTGGCCCAGACGGGGTCTTTACACATTTCCCCCGATCGCTCTGCTCCCGGGAGTCCTGGCCAAGGTCCATCAACTGGGGTCTCGCCTCTTACTGATAGCGCCCCGTTGGCCAACCAGAGTATGGTTCTCAGATCTAATAATCCTCCTCGACGGCTCGCCGTGGGCGATTCCGGTCAGGAGAGATCTCCTATCTCAGGCGCAGGGGACAGTATTTCATCCCCGGCCCGAACTCTGGAACCTTCATGTCTGGTTTCTGAGGGGGACCAACTGAGACATGCTGGGCTTCCAGCCGACGTAGTAGAGACTATTCAAAGCGCTAGGGCTCCCTCCACTAGAAGAAGTTATTTTTGAAAATTGGTGTATGGCACACCATGTAGACCCAGTTCACTGTCAAGTTGTTTCAGTGCTGGAATTCCTGCAAGAGAAATTGTCCTCAGGCACATGTCCTGGTACTCTCAGAGTCTATGTGGCCGCCATTTTGGCTTGCTATGTTCTGATTGATGGGGTTTCTGTGGGAAAGCACCCTCTAGTTGCTCGCTTCATTCGGGGAGCTAGGCGGTTAAGGCCGCCCACTAGAGAGACAGTCCCTTCATGGGACTTTGCTATTGTGCTCGAGGGTCTGGTCACTAGCCCTTTCGAACCACTGGAGTCAGCGCCTGTCAGGTTTCTGACTCTAAAGATGTTTTTTTTTTTTTTTTTTTTTTTAATGGCCATTACTTCTCTTAAGAGAATTGGGGATTTGCAGGCTCTGTCAATCTCACCATCCTGCCTAGACTTTGCCCCTGGGCTGGTCAGAGTTATTTTGCATCCTCACCCGAATTATCTTCCGAAAGTTCCACTCTCGACCATGAATTCGGTCGTTTTTCAAGACTTCTGCCCTCCGCTGTTCACGACACCGGAGCAGGAAAGACTTAACTTACTGTGTCCAGTACGTGCTCTTCAGATCTACGTCTGGCGTAAGTCGGAGCAACTTTTCATATGCTATGGGGGCCGTAACCGGGGGGGTGGCTGCCACAAAGCATACTATATCGCATTGGGAGAGGGATGCTATTGCGTATGAGGTGTGTGGTCAAGCTTCGCCTCTAGGAGTTAGAGCCCATTCAACCAGGGGGGTTGCATCTTCTACGGCTTTGGCAAGAGGTGTCCCCTTGCAGCAAGTGTGTGATGTGGCAGGCTGGTCCTCTCCGCACACATTTGTCAGATTTTATAGTTTGGATGTCCATGCTACTCCGGACTCGCATGTCCTTGAGTCAACATCCCATAGGCATGTCTGAGACCTTTTTCAATGTTTGTGCACACACTCCACAGCCTTGAGGTGTCCAGACACTTTCAGTGCGGCGGCGTTGGTATTCTCGTTCCCATTAGTGTTTGATACTTAGCATCGAGAGTAGCTTTTGATAGGGAACGTCTCAGGTTACTTGACTGTAACCCTGTTCCCTGAAAAAGCGGGAACGAGATGCTGCGCCTCAATGCTGCACTGTAGGCGTGCCTGGACATCCTTTCAGACAAAGGTGTAAACTGAGGATGTTTCCGTGTCACGTCTATTTATAACCTCCAGGTGCGTGTAATCAGTTACGTCACCTACCGAGGTTATTTAAGCCAATTCTTGGCGTGTTTGACACACGTGCTTCACAACCGGTCAAACAAAGAATGTTCTCATTAGCGTTTGATGCGCAGCATCTCGTTCCCGCTTTTTCAGGGAACAGGGTTACAGTCAAGTAACCCAAGACGTTCACACGATTCGTTCAAAATGTGCATTCATTCAGAAACTAAACACTGCTGTGTTACTCATGGACACACAACAATTCTGCTGTGGCTTTTTAGGTATTATTTTCATTGGCAAAATTGAACAAAAACACAATATTGTGTTTAAAATATAGCACAATATTAATTTCTTATTTACTGAACTGTTGTATAAAAACCACATTTGCACTCGAGTTCTTTCGTGACAACGACAGCACTCATGTGATATCGCTTATCATAATATAAATATAAGATAAAAACTCATATAGGTGCATCTTTTGCCCCAATATCTTGAATTTTAGGGCATAACTGCATTCATGGAGTTGTTGTCCTGCATCATATTTGTCAACAGTCAACTTTATGAAATGTAAGATCATGTACAGGTCTGGGGGCAGGGCCAGTGCATTAACTGAGTTACAATATTTTAATTGCGTTATTTTTTCATAACTAACTAATTAAGTTAACGCGTTAAACTGACAGCCCTAATATATATATATATATATATATATATATATATATATATTAGTGCTGTCTAAGTTAACGCATTAATAACACGTTAACGCAAATTCATTTTAACGGCGCTAATTTTATTAACGCGCGATTAATGCAGAGCGCATTTTCTGTTTGAGCGTGGCCTAACCCGTGGTTGGAGAAATGGATGGAGATGATGTCAGTGTTGCCAACTTAGCGACTTTTCAAACCGCTTTAGCAATTTTTCATTTTTTTTTTTGTATTTATTTTTTTTTATTATTATTATTATTATTTATTTATTTATTTATTTATTTGTTTATTTATTTATTTATTTATTTATTTATTTTTATTTCAAAAAGAGCCTAGCGACCAATCTTTAGTTTTTGCCCAAACCTTATTTAGTTTCTGAGACTAGCCGGTACTGTACATCGCACAAGCGCGAGGTCTCTCTCTCTCTCTCTCTCTCTCTCTCTCTGCGTCTGCTCTGTTCAGCATGAAACTTTTTCTGTGTACAGAATTTGCAAAATGCAATGCATATAATGAGCGAGTACATCATGAATTCATCTTCCAAACCGCGTTTTTGTCTTATCCCAAATCATTACTGTACACTTATAATAAGTGCTTATTTTTGGACTATTGTAGCCTGGTCGGGTTGTCACCGCTGCGGAGTAACACATACCTGCGTGAATCGCCATAGACATAAACTTAGAGAAGTAGCTCTGGTTAGAATGTTCTTCTGCGGGATGTGTGCAGTTCTGTTTATTAACCGCTAGAGCGCCAAAAGTTACATAGTGCTGCTTTAAAACCGATATTATGTTGCTTCTCTAATTTTACATGCAAGTATAGCCGAAATCACAGCACAGTTATTGTATTTATCTTATGTTTAGGCTATTTGATTTTATCAGACGACGGCTCGATTATAAATCAGGATTTTTGTGCATATTAACATCTTGGAAGTTAGAGCTGGTTATGTAGTCTTAATGGGTCGCGTTTTAGTCACTATTTCATATTCATTCCGTCATCTGACAACAGTTTTATTGAGAATTTAGCTGCATCAAAATACAGTATGTGGGCACAGGCAAACAAGTGTAATAATAAATAATAAATGTACATTTAGCATGTTCAGAAGAAGTGAGCTGCCCTGTAGTGTGAAAATGTAAACAGGTTTGTCTGAGTCAATTTCTCAGTGCAAATAAAGAGAAGTAATGGGAACCTGGTATTTCTATGTTCTTGTTTCATGTGTGTAATAGCCATGAACAAGTTCTTTGAAAAACATCTATGACCTTTGAAACATGTCCAGTCTACATGCTCTAGATTAACTATGGTTTCACTAATAATAAACATATATTGCATAAAGCATCCATACTTGCCCATGCCCATGTCAATTAGAGTATTAAAAACGTCTCGGTTACGTATGTAACCCTCGTTCCCTGAAGGAGGGAACGGAGACGTCACGTCGGATGACCGACGAAATTGGGATCTCGCCAGAGAGACCAATCCACTTCGAGTGTAACTAAACGAGCCAATGGACATTGGCATGCGATTATTGCATCCAGCTGCCGCTGATCACAGCGTGAGCATAAGAGGCAGCTGATGCACCGCATCAATTATGTTTTCGCTGAGGAGCCGAGCCGGCGACCCAGCAGCTCAGCGGTGGTACAGCGACTGTGGCGACGGGACGTGACGTCTCCGTTCCCTCCTTCAGGGAACGAGGGTTACATACGTAACCGAGACGTTCCCCTTTCAGTCGGTCACTCCGAGTCACGTCGGATGACCGACGAAATTGGGATCCCTACCAAAGCGCCACAGGAGCTGCCCCTTCCAGTGCCCTGTGTAGGGCTCCTGACCCTTCCTATAAGGCAGACGATAGGACCGGGCTCTACACAGAGAAGGTCAACTACTGGTGTTCCTTGAACAACCCAAACAGTAGGACTAGGATAACACTGGGAAGCGTGCCCTTCCACTTGGAAGAGGCACACTGCGGAGTCACCTCCTCCCAGAGGGGGTTAAGTGACATTCAAACATGTGAAGTAACCCCGAAGGGCCCTATTGCACATGGAAGTCTCTGAGATGGCTCAGGCTGCATCTTTAGAGATGGCAGAACGTGGTCCGCCAGGGGAAACACGGCTCTAATAAGAATACCGTGGAATACACATATGGGATCCCGACAGGGTCTCTCATATGGGCACTAGCCTCGCACCAGATTTCAAGAATTCATTGGCTGAAGGCCTGGCGCCGGACGCCCCGCCGCGTCTGGACGCCGGAGTGCTGGAGGACTCAACAGGGTTTGCCTGGTTAAGGAACTCTCTGGAGAATTAGGCGTAAGGACGCCGCAAGCCGACTCTGAGCCGGCCCTCTCAGTGCCACTACCCGTTTGAGGTGAGAACACAGGAGGAAACCGGTTCGACACGTAGGCTATAAATCCTAGCGAACGTGTTGGGAGTCGCCCAACCCGCAGCTCTACAGATGTCTGCTAGCGAGGCACCACGAGCCAGCGCCCAGGACGATGCGACACCCCTAGTGGAGTGAGCACGCAACCTGAGTGGGCAGGGCACACCTTGTGCTTCGTAGGCCAAGGTGATGGCATCCACTATCCAGTGGGCCATCCTCTGCTTGGAGACAGCCTTCCCCTTCTGCTGTCCTCCGTAACAGACAAAGAGCTGTTCTGAGGTCCTGAAGCTCTGAGTTCTATCCACGTACTGACGCAGTGCGCGTACAGGACAGAGCAAAGCTAGGGCTGGGTCTGCCTCCTCCAGGGGCAGCGCTTGCAGGCTCACTACCTGGTCCCTGAAGGGCGTGGTAGGAACCTTGGGCACATAGCCGGGCCGGGGCCTCAGTGTTGCACTGGAGTCAGCCGGCCCAAACTCAAGGCACGACTCGTCGACCGAAAATGCCTGCAGGTCCCCCACCCTCTTGATTGAGGCCAATGCAGTCAGGAGTAGGGTTTTCATAGAAAGAAACTTCAACTCGACTGACTGCAACGGCTCAAAGGGGGCAGTTTGTAGGGCTCTTAGCACCAAGCCAAATCCCAAGAGGGAAGGGAGGGAGGCCTCGGAGGATTTAACCTCCTGGCCCCCCTAAGAAACCTGACGACCAGATCGTGCTTCCCCACCGACCTCCCCTCTATGGGGTCGTGGTGGGCAGAAATAGCAGCAACATATACCTTAAGGGTGGAGGGGAACAGCCTACGCTCCAACCCTTGTTGCAAAAAGGAAAGCACGGCTCTGATCGAACATCTCCGGGGGTCCTCCTGGTAAGAGGAACACCATTCGACGAACAGGTTCCACTTCAGCGCATAGGCCCGTCTTGTGGACGGTGCTCGTGCTGAAGCGATAGTGAGCGCTACCTCCTGGGGCAGGTCACCTAGAACCTCCGCGTCCCGTCCAGGGACCACACATGAAGTTTCCACAAGTCTGGACGCGGGTGCCAGAGGGTGCCCCGTCTCTGAGAAAGCAGATCCTTCCTCAGAGGAATCGGCCAGGGAGGGGCTGTCGCGAGGAGCATGAGTTCCGGGAACCAGGTCCTGTTGGGCCAATATGGAGCCACTAACAGGACCTGCTCCTCGTCCTCCCTGATCTTGCACAATGTCTGTGCTAGCAGGCTCACTGGGGGAAACGCATACTTGCGCAAGCCCTGGGGCAAGCTGTGTGCCAGTGCATCCGTGCCGAGCGTTGCCTCGGACAGGGAGTAGAACCACTGGCAGTGGGTGGTTTCTGGAGATGCAAACAGGTCTACCTGAGCAACTCCGAACCGACTCCAAATCAGCTGGACCGCCTGGGGATGGAGTCTCCACTCTCCAGGAAGTGCCGCTCGAGACAGCTCGTCGGCCGCCTGATTGAACACTCCTGGGATGTGGATGGCACGAAGGGACCTCAGATGCTTCTGACTCCAGAGGAGGAGGTGGCGGGCGAGTTGCGACATGCGACGGGAGCGCAAACCGCCTTGCCGGTTGATATAGGCAACGGTCGCAGTGTTGTCCGTACGGACCAGAACGTCCCTGCCCCGAAGGCGCCCTCTGAGGCGGCACAGGGCAAGGCGTACTGCCAGCAACTCGAGGCAATTGATATGCCAACGCAGAAGGGGGCCCGTCCAAACCCCTGATACTGCGTGCCCGTTGTACGTGGCACCCCAGCCGGTGGTCGAGGCATCCGTGAATACCACAGCATGCCTGGATACCTGCTCCAGGGGCACTCCTGCCTGAAGGAACGAAGGATCTGACCACGGGCTGAAGGTCTTGCGGCAGGCCGGTGTAATCTGAACCCGGTGAGTACCGCGTTTCCACGCCCACCTCGGGATTCGACCATGGAGCCAGTGCTGAAGCGGTCTCATATGGAGCAGACCGAGCGGAACTATGGCCGCAGCTGCAGCCATATGCCCCAGGAGCCTCTGAAAGAGTTTCAGTGGGACCGCTGTCCTGCCTGATAAAGTCTTGAGGCAGTTCAGCACCGACTGAGCACGTTCCTGGGTGAGGCGTGCTGTCTGGTTGACCGAATCCAACTCCATGCCGAGAAAAGAGATCCTCTGCACTGGCACGAGTTGCTCTTTTCCCAATTGACCCGAAGGCCCAACTGGCTGAGGTGCCTGAGCACCAGGTCCCTGTGTGCGCACAACAGCTCTCGAGACTGTGCAAGTATGAGCCAGTCGTAGAGGTAGTTGAGAATGCGCACACCCCGTTCTCTCAAGGGAACAAGGGGCCGCCTCTGCGACTTTGGTGAAGACACGAGGCGAAAAGGGACAGCCCGAAGGGCAGGACCTTGTACTGATATGCCCGACCATCGAAAGCGAATCGCAGGAATGGCCTGTGTCGCGGGAGAATCGAAACATGAAAGTACGCGTCCTTCAGGTCGATTGCTGCAAACCAATCTAGGGGACGGACGCATCCAAAAATGCGTTTCTGCGTCAGCATCTTGAACGGCATCTTGTGAAGTGCACGGTTCAAAACTCGCAGATCCAAGATCGGTCGTAACCCACCGCTTTTCTTGGGCACAATGAAGTAAGGGCTGTAAAACCCCGACCTCATATCGGCTGGAGGGACCGGCTCTATTGCATCCTTCGCCAGTAGGACTGCAATCTCCGCGAGCAAGACAGGGGCATCGACGGCTTTGACTGAAGTGAACCGGATGCCCCTGAACTTGGGGGGGACGCCGGGCGAACTGAATCGCATAGCCGAGTCTGATGGTCCGCAGGAGCCACCGGGACGGGCTGGGGAGCGCTAACCAGGCTCCGAGAGACCGCACCAGCGGGGCCAACGGGCCCACCGACATGCCCGCGGTGGGGCAGCGAGGTGGAACACAGGGACCGGCCCCAGGGCCTGTGACGGCCTGGCCTGTGATGGCAGGGGGCGGGGTCTGGGTGTGTAGTGTAGCACTCACCTGATTTCTCCTCGCGTGGGAGGAGACACAGGAACCCGGCTTGAGGCTTGTGACAGCCCGGCGTTTGACGACTTGAAGCGGGGACTGGAGTGCTACTGCCCTTACCTGCCTCCACGAATGGGCAGGAGGGGTGCTCTTGGGCAACCACCCACTGCCTGCTGGCGAGAGAGGAGGAGGGAAGCGATCCTGTGATGCACGGATCACCACTCTCCTCCTCTTGAGACCCGGAGATTGAGGAGACCGCTCTTTACTGATGTTTTGGGTACCGCTGGCTGCTGGGCCAGAGGCGGAACAAAATGAACAAAAGATACTCCACCCGGCCCTCCTCCGGGGGAAGGAGTGGTGCAGTCACCATCTCCCGATGAGCAGTCTCCTCCATCTCTGGGTCGACCGTCCCAGGGCCTCTTGCACTTGCGCTTGCCACCAGGTTTGGCGGGGGCCTGGACGGGCTGGGCGTCCTGCCTGCGACCGGCTCCACGACGCTGCCTGGTGAAAGGCTGCTGCGGCTGCGCGGGAGCGGGGGCGGCCGCAGGGGGGCGCCCACGGTGACGAGCAGGCTGAGTGGCTGCAGCCGGAGTGGAAGCAGCAGGTTTCCTCCGGCGCATGATGTGTTTGCCTCAGTCTGCTTCTGGGCTGCCGAGAACTGCTGGGCAAAGCTCTCGACAGCGTCGCCGAAAGGGCCGGTCTGTGACACGGGAGCATTCAGGAACTGTACCTTCTCCTGCTCCTTCATGTCAGCGAGACACAGCCAGAGATGGCGCTCCTGGACATCGCACGACCCAGAGACTGTGCGGTCACCTTCGTCACTCGTAGCGCGAGGTCCGTCGCAGCACGCAGCTCATGTAGAACCGCCAGGTCGTGACCACCCTCGTGCAGGTCTTTCAGTGCTTTGGCCTGGTGGACCTGCAGCAACGCCATAGCGTGGAGGGCGGAAGCCGCCTCCCCACAGGCTCTATAAGCACTGCCAGTTAGACCTGACGAATACCTAGAGGCCCGTGAGGGGAGACACGGATCACCCCGCAGGGTGGAAGCGGCTGTTGGACACAGTTGCATGGCCACAGACCGTTCCACCGAGGGGATGCCCGCATACCCCAAAGCGGCTCCACCGTCGAGGGTGGTGAGAGCGGAAGAACTACAAGATGTGTTTCGGGCAGTGAAAGGTGCCCTCCACGATCTTGTCAGCTCCTCATGCACTTCCGGAAAGAATGGCACCGGAGGGGGGCGCTGAGAACCAGCGCCACCCCCACCGAGGAACCACTCGCCCAGCCTTGAAGGATCGGGACACGGTGGCTTTTTAGGATTCCACACGAGCCCGACATTCTCGGCGGCCCGGGAAAGCATAGCCGTCATCTCTGGGTCTGGCAAGGACAACGCTACCACACCCGAAGGGGGCAACGCAGCCGGGTCATCATCCCCGGAGAGAGAGGGCCCGCCCTCCGATGCAGTGATCGACATCTGGTCGTCAGAGGGGGCACCGAAGGAAACGCGTGGCCAGCGCGCTCCTTCGGCAGCTCCACCGGCTGCGGAGTGCTTGAGGGGTGAGGAGCTCCACTTGGGGAAGCCCTCACCGTAATCCTCAATCACCTCTGACTCCACCGGATCCAGTGTGCACGCCGGATCACGGCAGGCAGAGGGACTCTGCCATGTTTGACATAGCAGAGTCGCACTCCGAGATGGTCATGTCCCCGCAAGAAGAACATGAACCATCCACGAAAGCCACCTCAGCGTGCTGAATGCCCAGACACGTGAGGAAGCGATCGTGACCGTCCTGAGGCGCCAGGAAACGACCACACCCAGAAACGCACGGGTGAAAAGACATCTTTAAAAAGACGCGATCACCCGTGTTGCTCTTTTAGAGAAATTGCTCTTTCAGAGAAATGCTCTTTTAGTGCTGAAGCACGCAGGGGAGCTGGCCACCGCACACTCCTAGTGTGGCTGTCAGCAGGAAGACGATCTTTCTCTCCCGGACACCGTGACCACCGCTGCCGCGCCGTAACGCCCACACTCGCTCGCAGAACACTCTCTTGGAAGGGAGAGCAGTAGCTTTAACCACTACCGCTCGGCTCCGAAGCGAAAGGATAATTGATGCGGTGCATCAGCTGCCTCTTATGCTCACGCTGTGATCAGCGGCAGCTGGATGCAATAATCGCATGCCAATGTCCATTGGCTCGTTTAGTTACACTCGAAGTGGATTGGTCTCTCTGGCGAGATCCCAATTTCGTCGGTCATCCGACGTGACTCGGAGTGACCGACTGAAAGGGGAACTTAAAAAAAGTATTCATTTAAGGTATGTCATGGGTCAGGGGGCTGCTCCGGCTCCTCTCGTGGTTTGTGTTGTCCTGTCAGGTTCGGCGGCTCGTGGTCCGGGTAATCAGCGCTGATCCCTCAGTGGGGGTGCGCGAGTCACGAGTCGTCTCTCCCCCACCTGTCGCTCGTTCCCCCACTCCCTTATATGTCTCTACCTTTCTGTTCCTCGTCATGAGTAGATTGTTTGTTCTTGCGTATGTTCGCATTATGTGTGCACGCCTCTGTCTCTGACTCTCTGTTCCCCTGTGCTGCAGGATTCGTAGCACGGAAGTCCGGCAGCTTGTGTGGCCGCAGTGTTTGCCAGCCAGCTCCGGAATCTCCTCAAGCCTAAGCGGCAGTTAAATATTGTTTATGTTATTTTATGTTTTGTGACGAGAAATAAATTCTCCTTGCACTCCTACTCTGCATCTGAGTCACACCACACCCCTGACAAGGTACACTTAGAACATATAAAAAAGTGTGATTAAATTGTGATTAATCGCAAGTTAACTCATGACAGTCATGCGATTAATCGCGATTAAATATTTTAATCGATTGACAGCCCTAATATATATATGTATGTATATATGTATGTATACATAAACTATTTTAAATTATAATAATATATCTCAATATTACACTTTTGTCTGTATTGTATAGCAGTATGAGAAGGAGCAAATAAAAGAGAGTAAACCAAAAGGAAAACAGCAGCTGTTAGTATAGAAATGTCATTCATGCAGACAGATAGGCGATGGTATAAAGTCCAGTACACTTGGAGGAGAAGGAGCCAGTGAGATGAAAATAACATCCTGGGCGCACCTTATTCATAACAATTATTTGCAATGTGTGTCAACCTTTAGTTTATATTTGGAATCGACTGTGTTTGCCTATCATTTCACAATTTATATATGCCTGCATGTGGCGAATTCACCTCAAGCTTCACATGGCAAACAGCTATAAACCTCACCTCAGTGAGCTTCAGTGAGTATACTCATGCTGCTTACTCCACCTGGGAGGCCACCATTTTGCTTTGGCCTCTTTCTCTCTTGCTTTAATGCTACACTGATTTCACAAAGCGGCGAGAATGATTTAGACCAGCCGAAACCTCTTATCCTGCTGCAGAAGTCATGTTGCGCTTGATATGACTCTGTGACCTAAGGAAATTTCCCCCCGCAAATGTGAAAGAGCACTGTCTGACTTAATACGGTACATGAATGACAAAATCTCCTTCTGCTGTTTTCACAAGTCATGGGAGTCTGGCCTGAGGAGACGCTCTAGATTATTTTGTCCTTTGGCGTAACGGTCCCCTTGCATTGTAATCACTTTCCGGCGTGGTAATTGAATGTAATTAGGAATCTGTGTCTATTATGAGTAAAAATAGCAGGTATTGCTGAAAGGCAGGGTCTTTCCATCTGTCTTAACATTAGAGAAAACCTCAAAGGCAATTTGTGGTTTTCATGCCGGAGACATTATGAGAATAATTTAACCTTTATGTAACCCTTCCCCTTCTGTTTATTTGTCAAGCCTGCAAGCATGATAAAATGAGTAGATATTGTGTTTTGGAGAGGGTTATTTGATATGGAAAATGTGTCATCAACTCAACAAAATGACTCTTCATAATGTGAACAACATGCAAATGCAGAATTCTGCTAATGTACAGTTCAGGGTTGCCTAGGAGGCCCGATGTTATATTTCATATCAGAATCTTTTGTTGTTGTTTGTTTTTAACAGATGTCTTCAGTGAAATCACATTTATTGCAAATGGTTAGCAAAGACAAATCAGCAGCTTTCTAGTGTACTACTATAGCACTGTGTACATATGTATTTGCATGTAAAGGAATCTATCTATCTATCTATCTATCTATCTATCTATAGTGGGTTAAAACAAATTTATTAACAAGTATTTTCTTTTCTGTATTTCTTAAATATAAGATGGCAGAGGATCATTCTGGCACAAATTAACTCCTAAACCTTACATTTCTGCATTTAGCAGACACTTTTATCCAAAGCAGCTTATCAAAAGAGAAATGAAAGCAATTTGTCAAAGAGTCAACAATATTCGTAATGTACAATGCCAGGTTTATTTACTTCTATCTGCTGTAGATTAAGAAGTAAGCTTTCTTGTGAGTGTGTAAGTGAATTTGCTTAAGAGTTTTGGAGTTATTCAGTGATTGTGGAAGAGGAATGTCTTAAGCTGTTTCATGAAAGTTGTGATGGTCTCAGCGGTTTGGGTGGAGGTTGGCAGCTTACTCCACCAGAGAGGAAGAGGAAAGATGAAGGTTTTGGAGAGTGACTTTTTTGGTTTGTTGTGATGGAACAACAAGGTATCGCTCCATGTAACCTTTTTTCATTATACACTGACCTCGAATGTTAAATTACTTATAAACAGCAGTTGAGAGAAACTTAAAGAAGAGTCTCCACAAACTTTTATCAACCTTTTGCAAAAAAAAAAAAAACTGCAAAAGAAAGTATGCATGGTAATAAAACAGAAACTATTTGGTTAGCATAAAGACAGAACAGTTCACCCAAACATGGAAATTTGTACTCACCCTCAGTCCATCCAACATCTAGTTGAGTTTGTTTCGGAACAGATCGGAACAGATTTGGAGAAATTTAGCATTACATCACTTGCCCACCAATGGATCCTCTGCAGTGAATGGGTGCCGTCAGAATGAGAGTCTAAACTGACAAAAAGCTGACAAAAACATCACAATAATCTACAAGTAATTCACACTTACATCTTGTGAATTGAAGAACTGTGCATTTATAAGATACACATCCATCATTAATGTATTTAACTTTAATTTGCCATTTTAATTCAAATAAATAAATAAATAAACTGACTAAAATATAAGTCCATAATTCACTTTTTCCAATTATCCATTCCCGGGTTTTCCTCTCACATCAAATCCACAAACATATTTGTTTAGAACTGTTTTTTGACTGTTTTCAACAGTTTTGCTTGTAAACAGTGTTTGATCTGTGCATATTTCTTTCCTAATTCAGATGAAACAAATTTTTTCCCTGCAGCAATATGGATTTTTCTTGATGGATTTGTTTATTACAAACATATTTTCACCTCACAAGACATTAACCGATGAACTGAACTCATGTGGTTTACTTGTGGATTAGTGATGCTCTCATTCTGATGGCACCCATACACTGCAAAGGATCCACAAGTGACAGGTGATTTAATGCTAATTTCTCCAAATCTCTTCCGATGGAGAAACAATCTCATCTACATCTCGGATGGCTTAAGGGTGAGTACACATTTTTGAAAAATTAAAGTTTAAACTTTAAAATGATGAGGCAACGTTAATGTCTAGACAAAATTAATACAAAAACAGCACCACAGTGTACAATAAAAAATCTGTTCTATCAAAACATTACTTTGTTTTACAGTTTTTTGTTTTTTTTTTTACAATCAAGAGAAATTGACCGTACTTTGGTCACTTCAAAACTCTCCACACAGTGAGCACAGCAGTAGTCTGTGTGGGCTAAACTGTGGATCATTTTCCATTGCTTTGACACAAAATACATTCAATTATGACATCTTTCATATTCCATACTGATACTACATATGCTTTAAAGTTTGAGGGAATGTTTCTGTCCCTTATCCATTAGAATCCCAGGTCAGCAGAATGACACGGTTACAGATAACAAGCTGTTATTTCAAAAATGATTGTCAGCCAATCACGCTGCATGGCCGGACCTAACTGTAGTATGAAATTCAATCAGAGAAGCCCATCAGTAACAGCAGTTATCCGTGGAGGGGTCCGCATTGACCCATTGTCGCTGAAGGACTGAAACATGACATGACGGAAAGGTCCTAACATGTATCTGTACTGAGCACATATTATTGATAACCTTCTCTCGTTTAATCCAGCACACACTGACAATCTCTTTGCTTAGCATCGGTAGGTGGGTGTGGGGGTCTCATTTATAATAGTCTTGTGCTTGGAAAGTACACACGCTGGGTGACAACGCAGCAGACTGAACGGCAGGACCGTGTCTCTGTGATGGATGAGAATGGATCAGTCACTTCCTCTTCTCTCCTCACCTCTCCATCTCTACTGCCGAAGAACAGGAAATGTGGTAGAGACCAGATTTAGTTTAGTGCCTGGATGCTCTATCAAATATAACAGACGTGGAGAGTGGGTAAGACGTGTACTCCATTTCATACAATTTAATCTTGAGTCAGAAAGCTGTTAGAAACACTGGACTGTAATAATTTTTTTTTTTTTTTTCTGCAGAAGGTTTACGGAAAAGGGCTGTTAAAATGTAATTTTATCCATTCTAGAGATTTATTTTTGTATGGAACCAGCATAACACTTAGGGAGAACAATTTAGGGAGAACACTTTCATCACAGTAGAAAAGCAAAGACTATATCTTGATAATAGGTATTTGCTAGTGTTTAAAAGTGAACAATATACATTTGGTCCCCGACTAAATTAATCATGACTGACTGTTACAAATTTTAACAAATAACAAATAAATATTGTTTTTTTTTTACAATGGTACATCCACATCTCTAGGTGTCAATGTTCAATGTGACAGCCATATCAGCAGCACATATCAGCCATATAAACAGCACATTTCATATGAAAATAATTCATGTCCTCAAACCTAATTAGTGGAAGTTAGCATAATGTATGTACTCCATCTGGGCAAAACTTAAAAAAAAAAAAAAAAATGTCAGCATTTTTTTTTTTTTTTTTTTTATGAAATTAGCATTACTGGAAGTAAAGCACCAACAACTTTTGCTCTATTTCATACAAATTATGATTTCATGGGCAGATTATTAATTAATTAAAAATACTGTATATATATTTTGTGGAGTGCAGCACCTTGCACAATACTATATGACCTCAAAACACTTACCATAGTGGATGATTTGTAAAATTAATACATTTTGACTTTTGCAGAACGTAACCAGCTCCATATGTATGGTTTTACTGGTGTGGTAAACTTGCTCAGTTGCTCACCTGGTACAGCACTGCATTTGCGATGTGCATTGCTCAGGTACGAGTCTCATGAAGGTCACGATATAAGAGCTTGAAAACTTTTAGATGCTTGTTTAGAATAAAGTAGTATATTCATTTCAAAAGCGACAGAGCATTAAACTTTTTACACCAATTATTATACTTTTATTTCCTAACTGCCACAATATATACAACAACCAACATATATCATCAGACGTAGCTAAATGTGCTTTTAATGCCACTAACTGGACATTTTTACTTTGAAAGGGTCTCAAACTTTCCTAGAAGCAACATAGTAATATTGCTGTGCTGAAATAGGGACAATTTTCTAATGAGCTTGTGTTGGAAAAAGCACTTTGGTCACGCTTTATTTTAAGGTCCAATTCTCGCTATTAACAAACCATTAACTACGACTTTTGCCTCAGCAAACTCCTAATTTGCTGCTTATTAATAGTTAGTAAGGTAGTTGTTAAATTTAGGTATTGGGTAGGGTTAGAGATTAAGGATGTAGAATACGGTCATGCAGAATATGTTATAAGTACTAATAAAGAGCCAATATGTTAATAACAGGCATGCTAATAAGCAAATAGTTAAGAGTGAGAACTGGTCCCAATACTAAAGTGTTACAAGAACTGACAAAATGCACTCTTGGCTAAATCCCATAAAAAGGTTATTTTTTATTTATTTATTTATTTTTTACACTTACCTCAACTCATCCACTACTCTCTGCGCGGCATGATAAACAAGACTATTTAGCTCAGAGACCGCACAAAGCTAGTGTTTCTGGCTTAACAATAAACACAATATACACTAGTGCAATTAAACAGACAAGTCTCTTCAGCAAGTCCCCTTGATTGTCAACACTTGATCTATGCCTTGTGTGGTCCCTTGTTGACAGTATGAGAAAGGAGCACAAACTGAATATTGTGAAAAAAGGCATTCCTTTGTTACCACAGCATGCTTCGTCCTCCATAGTCTGTTGAATAGCGCGCTTGTTGATGAGCAGCTAGAATTGGCCATACTAATTTGGTCCCAGTCTGCTGAGCAAAGTATATTCTGTTAGCCTTGTGTTAAAGTTGTTTAGATATATATGAAGCCTAATTGTCTACTTTCAATGAAGTAATTGCACTATGGTCATTATCTGAATTCCAATAACAAGATCTATATACAGTAGAAACATTTTTAAGTGTAAAAGGAAAACCCATTCTGAGAACACAAGAAGTGGAAAATGGATGTAACTGCTGTTTTAAAAATTCATGAGGTGTTATGCCTTAAACACAAATTATTCTAATGTAAAGCCGGCTTCTTGTGAAATACAAATCCACAAACTTTCTGGCTAATTCCCTTGAACTTTATTCAGGCTAGTTTAAATAGAAAGTACAGTTGATGTAGTAAATATATTTTCCAGAATGCTGCACTTGTTTCTGTGAAATTAACATTAATTAACTGCTTATACAAAACATTTCTCAATAAAATCTGATTTATTTAATGATTTACTTACTTGCTTGCTTACTTGTTTACTTATTTGTCCAACACATGAAAATTGATTGAAAATGCATTCTTGCATACACTGATTTATATTCATAGCTTATCAGGTTCGATTTGGTTGGAAATTTTGGAGGGAGTTTAAATGTTTATACCATTTCTACAAACAAAAGAAGAGAAGATCCACAAGAGATCTTCAATTTTATGCAACTCTGGTTCATTGGTAACACGGTTGTGGTTACGTTTCTGCAAAATTATTTTACATTGCTTCTTGCTCCTTTCATGACACTTTCAAAGTGAAATGTCCAGTTAATGGCACTAAAAGCACAAATTTATAATATTGCTTGTTGTATGTATTGTGGCAGTTCAGAAATTAAAAAGTCTGGTAAGTGGTATTAACACATTTTCAGCTAATGCACCAGGTGAGCTAATGAGAAAGTTTACTACATCAGAAAATCCCCTGTAATCATAATTTATGTGAAAATGAATACATTGTTGGCGTTTTACTGCTACTAGTGTTTATTTCAGCTGGAAATTGCTGTGAATTTTATGAATACTGTAGGTATGTTTTGGAGTTTTGCTAAAAATTATTAGAGGCATGTTTTTCCAATGAGCTCAACTTGATTGTATGTTTCCATCACAGATAGAATTGATAGAGTGCGCAAAATGACATAGTATACATGCCATGCACAAGATGATTTACTGAACAAAGGAAAATGTTACTGGCTCAGTATTGTTAGTTGTTCCTAGAACAGCATTTATATCAAACAATTACAACCCAAATGTAATCCCTAAAAGTCAGAGATAAGGTAAATCAACCAATCATACAACCTGATCGGTTGACAGCAGTATTGTTCAAATAACATCAAGTATGTTGATTTTGAAATGTAGCAAACTCATGCTAAGCCAGTAGTAACACAATGATAATTTGGCATGCATTGCTGGGCCAGCAATGTCCTGCAAGTTTGCTTCTATATTTTGCTTATACAGTATAATGTTAACATTTATGCTACAAGGACACTATATTGAATCTCACTCATGTATCAATGTACCAGACACTGTCTTTATTCTCAGAAAAGTTTCATAAAAATTGCTTTGCATCCTCGTCTGGCCAGATTCCTTTCATTTAATTAACAGTGGAGAGGTGTAAAAGGCCTATGACAGTCTGTGATAGAAAGGGCAGGGGGTCATTTGCCACGACCCCAAGAATTTGTCATGGAGATGGACTCACTCCGTGTGCCGTCATAAAATATTAATCACAGGTACTTGGCCACCTCATTAATTCAGTATGAGTACTCAAGTACAGGACAGAGCGACAGGATATGGCACGTGGTCATTAGCTGGTTATTCTTGCAGGTAATTTAAAGTGTAGAGACTGGGCATTCAGATTGGATTTTGTTTGCCTAAAATAAAGTTTGGCCAAGCCAGACACTTCCAGAGGCATTTTAATTCTCTCATAGCTTAAGAAGGGTAAAATGACCTTCATTTCGATTTTTCATGAGGCTTTGACTCCAGTGAAGTGTCTTAAAAGAAAACAAGCTTTATTATCACATGCAAATTTCATTTCACACAAGTGCAGCACTGACAGTCCAGAGTACAAGGCATTTTGAGGTTACACATCATGTACTGTGCGAGATGCAAAACACAACATCAGACTTTCCTGTGTGCAGTGATTTGCTGACATTTACGTTGTGAAATTGCACCCATTACCCAGGCATTAGCGTCTTCACCAGGGTAAGAAACTCCATAGGGCTTTCCCACTGCATTGGTAAATGCACTGCTTGTCGTGGCATTTGGAACACTGCAGGTAATTTACATCCAAAGCCCTTTTCGTGACGGTGGCATAACACACAGGTGCTTAACGGCTTCTCCGTGATTATGCTCTCAAACAAACTGATGATCAGTTAGGCTGGAATGAGAGAAGGTGGGGTGGCACCAGCGAGGAGGACAAATGCAACATGGGCTCATTGGAAAAACGTGCTTCTATCTACATTTTTGTAAAACTCCAAAAGCATACCTACACATACAATTCACTGTAGTTTCGAAATGACTCGAAACACACACACACATATATAAATATATATATATATATATATATATATATATATATATATATATATATATTTATTTATTTATTTATTTATTTTTAAAACAAATTATGGTTACGGGGTAGATTTTATTTTATTTTTTTGCACCATTCCTTACATAATACTGTGTTCTGACCTCAGAATACCTTTATCATACTGTATGGTTTGTAAACTATTACATTTTGATGTTTACATTACATAATCGGCTCTATATGTATGGCTTTTCTGATGTAGTAAACTTGCTTAGTAGCTCACCTGGTACAGTGCACTTGCATTGTAAAGCATTGGGTACAAGTCCTGTGAAATACAAGTCAAGATAAAAGAGCTCAAGGACTTGTAGAAGCAAGCTAAAATGGCATGGTTGCATTAGCAAATGTATTTTAAACTCACATACGTATACTTTTTAACATTGTCAGTTAGGTGTATGGTATGCTTTAATGTAAGTTGTGTGTTATTTTCAAATGTGTTATAACTGTAACTTTTTAGTATCGAAATGCTTCAGTATGTACAACATTAAATGTAACAAAACAATGTCAGCTTCACATTCATCTGTTTCAGGTAAAACTGAATGCTCTTTTAGTGCCACTCACAGTGTTTTGGGATTGAAGATTATGTCACCTGCCAAGTTACTGAGGGCACTGAGAAGTGAAAGTCGACAGATACTACTGTACAAATGTCAGCAGTAACCTTTTAAAACTCAAATGTCTCTCAAAACGCCAAATGGATCTTGACTACAACATCTAGAACGGTGTGTTGGAGAAAGCAGGCACAGATATTGCACTGCCTTGAGGCAAGTTGAGTGCCTCTGCAAGTAAGGGCAAAGGGGGGAGATTGAGAGGGACAATATCTCAATGCTTTCTGATTTTTATGACACAAGGTTTGTGCTTCCCATAACTCTGCTCAAGAGGTCCAAGATGACCCATGCAAACACCTGACCTCAACTGAAGTCAGAGAACAAACTCCATTTGACATCAACTGTGAAGGAGGGAGCTGGAGTTCCTTGGTTCCCTTGCACCGACAAATCAAAGGATGACAAAGGTTTCAACCTCAAGCTCTGCATAAGGTGTTTCAATCATTCACTCTTAGGTATTCCTCTTGGTTTTTGGCTTACTTACTTTCTGTCTCACTGAAGTGTCCTTATCCTAGGGGATATTTGGAGGTTGTGTTTGTCCACCCAGCAACCGCAGAGGAGCTTCAAGTGGTAATTGGACCTGTCAGCCTATTTCAGGCAGCAGCACAGAGATATTAAAAAGACTTCACCCCTTCATCATTCGACGTAGAATATTCTCCCACACTCAATCCTGGACACTACGAGAACACTTCAGGAATATAAACAGCTGTCACCACACTAGCCACTTAATACAGGGATACCTCGTTTTGACTGAAAGTTTGTCTTTTTAATTATGTAAAAAGTGAGATTGCAGTCAATTTTACTCTGAGCCACCTCCTCTGCTTGAATATAAGTAAGGCGGAGGGAATGGACCACTATAGAAAAATGAAGCCCATTTCAGTAAGTTGCCCCATTTTGTACTTGACATACTGGTGTGGCCTAAGCCGATTCCCCTCTTTAACCCCTAACCCTCTAAGGATCTATATAGCCAATCAGCCAATAACACTTTAGGATAGGGACCAATTCTCACTATTAACTAGTTGCTTATTAGCATGCCTATTATTAACATATTGGCTGTTTATTATTACTTATAAAGCACATATTCCACATGACCATATTCTACATCCCTAATCCTACCCAAAACCTAAACCTAGCAACTACCCTATACTAAATATTAATAAGCAGCAAATTAGGAGCTTATTTATTGAAAAATTGTAGTTAATGGTTTGTTAACAGTGAGAATTGGATCTTAAAATAAAGTGTGTCCAACATAGGTTAACTAACAAACAAACAAACAAATAAATGACAAGAAATGTTTCATTTCAAGTACTATAGCTTGCGTTATGTACTATTATTTCGCATACTATATCGCATACTATTATATAACACAATTTAAAAGACATTAATGGTCATAATGGTGATTTTTATGATTATATATATATATATAATTTTTTATTTATTTTTTATTTTTTTAATAGCACAATATATTTAGTAAGATATTTTGGTATTTGAAAATGTTTAATTTTACCATGTGGGATTGGTGAAATATGTTATTGAAACTAAATTTCAGCAAACAGTTTTGCAGATTCCGGTTTTTCCTCATTCAAGTAGACAGGAGCTCTACTTGTTTGCATAATAAATTGTTACCCAGAGGCTTTAACAAGATGGCCAATGACTGACAGCCTTATAGGTCTGTGGGTTTGAGTGTCATGCAGGATAATATACAGTACATACTGTATGTGTCTGATTGTATTCAGAAAGTCATTCTTTGCCTCAAGCCAAGAGATCTGAGCTGAACAGCAAATGAAAGTCTACTTGCCAGATCTCACAAGGACTTATACATCCAAGAGTCTCTTACCTGCCAAGTTATTTAGCACCAGCTGTCACAATCATGTCCCGTAATTGTGGGCCATTATTATGCTCAGGCCTCAGGGTCAACCGTGTTTCTGTTCCTCAATGACATTATTTCTCATCTTCAGGAATTTACAATGTCATGAAGGTTTACGCAAAATTCCAATTCTTCTTATTGCCTTCCAGTCCCATTTAGCATAATCATCTCTCAAGTGTTATCTAGACGGTATTGCTCTCGTTTTATTGGATGCAGCTCTGTGGAATTATGCAGATTGTTGATTGGATTCGTGGATAACGGGGTATTCCTAGGCCTCAATCTCCAGTGATCCCCTCATGGAATTTAAATCAGTCTATCCCTCTATCCGCCTCTCCCTCGCTCTGCTTCCTTCAGTATTTATAGGTCTCCCTCCTACAGAACAGCTGACCTGAAATCATGTTATTAACGAAGGCAAAATTAGACAGCTACGGTTTTCAGTCATTGGACACATGTTGGAGAAATTGCAGTTTTTTTTTGTTGGAATTCAGGGGAAATACTGAGTTTAAGTGGACGTGCAATTTAATTTGACGTAGAAATGGTTAGACATGTGTATCTTGGTAATGTAATGAAGAAATGTAAGCGCAAGGCTCAAAGTAAAGCTTAATAACATTTTTACATTTTAAAGCATTATTAAACCAAAGTAGAAAAGCTGCTAATGAAATAAAAATTGTGACATTGTTTTGCAGATATTTTTTCGATAAACTCTGTTTACTCTTATTGGACCAGACTAAAACAAGCATCTGCTTTAAACGCAAAGGATGGTCACACCAAATGTTAACTTAATTTATTTAATTGAAGTTAATTGTTGTTTTTTTTGTTTTTTTGTTTTTTTTACACAAGTGACTAATTTTATGTATTTATTTATTTATTTATTTATTTATTTATTTATTTATTTATTTATTTATTTATTTATTTATTTTGTTTGTTTGTTTGTTTATTTATTTATTTATTTATTGTTTTTTATTTATTTATTTAATTTTTTATCAGTACTGTAGCTTTGCAGGTAGGTTTCTTGAAGCATCTTGGAGACGTTGCCACAGTTCTTCTGGATTTAGTCTGTCTCAGTTTGTTCCATTTCTTCATGTCATTCCAGACCAGATCTCTGTGTGGAGCACTGGCTGTTGTCAGACTCCTTGTGCAAACAAAAATCTCACTGGATTATTACAATTAATGGCAAAATGAATGTTTGGAAATGTAAACTGATATTTCCTACTGACACACTACAGCAAAAGATAGAAATAACTGACTTAAAACCATTTTATTTTAGCTGGAGAAAATACTAGTGTTCTAATAATTTTGACCACCATTGTATATTTTTAAAAATAATAATATAAAAAATACATATTGCTAATATAAATTATTCTTTACAAAAAATATATATATTATAGGTTATATACTTTGTATATTTTTATACATTTTAATCTATTTTTTCTCTTGACAAAAAAGGTTGTAAATACAAAGATTATAAATGAAAAATATAAATATAAAATATTAATTATGATTATAATTATAAATTACTTTATTAATACTTCAGAGTTTTACAGTTCAACAAAATTTACCTTTTTTACTTAAGGCATGCTCTTGTTTTCACAAACAAACAGACAGACAAAAACAAACAAGCAAATAAATAAATAAATGCCTTTGACGTCATCAATTTTCATCAAAACAACTATATATATATATATATATATATATATATATATATATATATATATATATATATATATATATATGGAGACTTTGCACATTGTTATTCGTAAATGTAAACATAAATTACCTTAATAATACTGTAGTATGAATATTTTACAGTTTAAATGAAAACCAATTTGACCTCATTTACAAACCAACCAACAAAAACAAACAAGCATATAAATAAATAAATACATACATACATACATACATACATACATACATACATAAATGGGTTTGTCTTTTTGTCTATTTTTTTTTCATCAAAATGTTAAAAAAACAACAACAACTAAGAATTCTCTCAAGAAACAAACAAACAGTAACAAACAGTGGTTCGATTTTGTTGTTGTTGTTGTTGTTTTTCTTGTTGAAAATCATATTATGGTTGGAAATGTCACAGGAATAATAAACATTTTTAGCATGCAACAAGCATTGTTTCTTTTCATTGGTAAATTTCTACAGATTTCCAAAGTGATTTTTAATCTGAAATTCTTTCAGTAAACAGTGAGGTTTTTGTCACCAATTAACAATATGATTCTTGTTTTGAGTAAACCAGTCTTTCATTTTCACGAGCTGGCATTCAGATACCCATTCAAAAGTTGTTATTTGTGCAAGCAGATACTGCAATTTGTCTTTCCAGGGGAGCACATTGTTAAATCTCTCCTAAAGGTCTGTATATGGTTTCCATTTGTTGATAATTGAGCTCTGCTTGTGACAACATTGTTGTGTGTAAAACTGTATTTTTACAAAACGCTTTCTTTCTTGGTAAATGTCACAATACAAACTGATGGACAAAAACTAATTCCAGATTCCATGTTCTTTTCAAAAAAACAAACAAAAAACATCACGTTATTTCATCTTGTTGATGGAGTGCCACTCAGTTCCCTCAGACCCTTCAATTAAGAAGCTATTTTTTGCATTCACCCTTGCTATCTGTTCTTTGCTCATGCATACTAATTTGCCTTATCCACCCTAAGAATAGATTAATAACTGCCAAGCAGCTCCATCGCATTCATGACAGTGATCCTTGCGCACCATTCAGAGAGGATATTAAAAAGAAGCAGGTTACTCTGCCATCATGCCTATTTCCATCTCTCCTAATCATGCACATAGACCACGTAAAAGGTCAGTTTTCTAAATTGATGGATACCATCTGCCATGAAACGTCTCAATATGCTGACACCCACATGGGGACAGAATATAGAACAACAAGCAGAAAAAACAACAACAACAACAAAATAAATAAATAAATAAATAAATAATAATAATAAATCAGTCAGTTCATTAGGTTTTTGGGTCACATTTAATGTTAAATATGTACAAGTTTTCTTAAGTGTACATATAAGATTTTCATGCAATATTTATGGTGGATAAATATTGACTGAAATTAAAAAAAAAAAAAAAAAAAAAATATATATATATATATATATATATATATATATATATATATATATATATATATATATAAAATAAAATAAAATAAAAGCTGAAAATCAAAAAAAAAAATAAATAAAATAAAAACACATCAAAAACATTAATAACTGTAATAGTACATAAATATTACATTTGTAAAAGTTTTCAGGGCAGATAAGATTTCGATGAAACATTTCTGCCAGATTTATGCTAGCACCTATATTTATTTATTTATTTATTTATTTATTTATTTGTTTGTTTGTTTGTTTGTTTGTTTGTTATTGTTTAGTTTAAGTTTTAGTCAAATATTTTCAGTATGATTTCTTCAATTAATTATTATTATTATTATTATTATTATTATTATTATTATTATTATTTCAGTATTAGTTTAGTCATTTTAGTACTTCAACTGCATAAGAGTACACATTAGTTTTCAAGACTGGGTAACACTGGCACCCAGATGGTCACTGACAGAAGATCTAACAAAAAGTGCATTTAGAATGCTTCATGTAGAGGGAAAATAAATACATACTGTAAATAAATAACCAAACAAATACAGTGGGTACGCAAAGTATTCAGACCCCTTAAATTTTTCACTCTTTGTTATATTGCAGCCATTTTCTAAAATCATTTAAGTTCATTTTTTTTCCTCATTAATGTACACACAGCACCCCATATTGACAGAAAAACACAGAATTGTTGACATTTTTGCAGATTTATTAAAAAAGAAAAATTGAAATATCACATGGTCCTAAGTATTCAGACCCTTTGCTCAGTATTTAGTAGAAGCACCCTTTTGATCTAATACAGCCATGAGTCTTTTTGGGAAAGATGCAACAAGTTTTTCACACCTGGATTTGGGGATCCTCTGCCATTCTTCCTTGCAGATCCTCTCCAGTTCTGTCAGGTTGGATGGTAAACGTTGGTGTACAGCCATTTTTAGGTCTCTCCAGAGATGCTCAATTGGGTTTAAGTCAGGGCTCTGGCTGGGCCATTCAAGAACAGTCACGGAGTTGTTGTGAAGCCACTCCTTCGTTATTTTAGCTGTGTGCTTAGGGTCATTGTCTTGTTGGAAGGTAAACCTTCGGCCCAGTCTGAGGTCCTGAGCACTCTGGAGAAGGTTTTCGTCCAGGATATCCCTGTATTTGGCCGCATTCATCTTTCCCTCGATTGCAACCAGTCGTCCTGTCCCTGCAGCTGAAAAACAACTCAAATGATTTTAGCAAATGGCTGCAATATGAGAAAGAGTGAAAAATTTAAGGGGGTCTGAATACTTTCCGTACCCACTGTACATACTGTCACACTCGTGGAAGCAGGGAGAACGCAAGAGGCACGAGTAAACTTAAACCGTCTTTATTGACGAAACACAGGGGAGAATCCAACATTGAAACTGGAGCAAACACACGAACACATGTAACCAAGTAACAAGTAGACCAGACAAAGGAGAACTGGACAGACAGGAACTAATATACACAGGATAATTACAAAACACAGGTGCAGGGGATTAATCAATGAACTAAACGAGGAATAATCCATTAACTAAACAAGGACAGGAAGGTGATCAAATAAGGAAGCACATGAAGAACTCCCGCGCCGTAACAATACTACCGGGGAGGGGAGGTGGATCAGGGGACTCAGAACGCCATGGTGGAGCAGGGAGCTCAGGAGGCCATGGCGGAGCAGGGAGCTCGGGGAAGCCATGGTGGCACAGGCAGTCCAGGGAGCCATGGCCTAACAGTGAGCTCAGGGAGCCATGGTGGGATAGACCGTCTGGGGAACCATGGCAGATCCGCCTCCGAGACCGCAGCCCCAGCCCCCACCCCCCGGCCTCTACGACCGGAGCCCTACTTTTTTTTGTGCCATCTAGCTTCAACTGAAATGTCACATACAAAATGGCTTAATGTGGCTGTTACAGAACAGTTTGTGCTAGCATGTGCACACACTCATGACTTTTCACAGCTGCCTTGTGGTAGTCCTGAATAAAGAGTGCCTGCAGCACTAATGAAAAGCGACCGGGATGTAGAAGGCCTCAAGGAACTACTTTAAACTGCATATTATGACACTGGAGAGCCCACACACCCCCAAGATCCCCCTAATTAGAGCTGAGAATGTATTAGTCAGCAGGACATGGCACACATGTCATCGGATTTCTGCCTTTTCTTAACAAGAACTGCAAAGTCAGACCTTACACTTGCTTTTATCGCATCTCATAACAGATGACAGATCTCCACCTTCTTTTCTATTTCAGTTTGAGGTGGTTGAAACTTGCAACAAAAGTACTACAATTAGCTGTGATGATTTGTTTGGAAGATGTTAGGCATTGCACTTTTGCCAGCATGGCACATTTTTATACAATACGGATGAAACAATAATGTGAAGACATTATGAAAATAGTTACATCTGGAAGGAATGTACTTCTACAGCATGTATTAATCTTAGTTAATGTTAATTTCAGCATTTACTAATGCATTATTAAAATCACAAGTTGTGTTTGTTAACATTAGTTAATGCACTGTGAACTAACATGAATAAACAATGAACAACTGTATTTTCATTAATTAACATTAACAAAGGTGAATAGAGTAATAAATGCATTGTTCATCGTTTGTTAATGTTAGTTAATACATAAACTAATGTTAACAAATAACACCTTATTGTAAAGTCTTACCGATTCAGCGATCATCAATTCAACCACACACATAGCAGCAAACCCAAACATGCTAAATGATTGACAGGTATAGAGTGTTTATGATTGGTTATGATTTCAAGTGGGCTGCACTCCTGACTCATTTTCATTTGTGCAGTTTTCACAGTGTAGGCTGTTACCGAGACAGGTGGGATATCTCAAGACAGATATATTTTTGTGATATCTGTCATATATATATATATATATATATATATATATATATATATATATATATATATATATATGGAACACCACACATAAAATTGTCCCATAACCTATATATAAGTTATGGGACGGGCTCGTCATTTGACACACAGTAGCCACAATAGCACTTATGTTTTATTTTAATTTTTTTTTTTCCCTTTTTATTTGAAAAAATCCCAAACGTGTTAACTAAATCTTAAATATGTGTAAATAGATGCATCTTACACCTTTATAGATTATGTTGATCTATAATGGGCGATGGTCAAAGTAGCCTCATAATGTAGTCTATTAACTATGCATAAAAACCCATCTGTTTGTATAAACACAAACACATACTACAACAGATATGGGTGTCATGTCATAAAAATGTGACGCACTGAACGATCTAATCACGCCGGTGTGATCATATCAAATATAAAAAAAATATTATTCAGCTATTTTTTTGTCTTTTGGAAGCTGCATTCAAAATCCTCATGGCTCAAAAATCTGAGGGGGCACGTGCCCCCTCACTTTGAATGGGCATGACACCTCTAACTACTGTAGCTACCTAGGTAAAAAAATAAAAATAAATAAAATAAAAGAAGGTTATTAAAAACATTGTGGGAACATTATCTTTAAAAGCTTCCAAAATGTTGAAAGGTCCAATTTTCTTGTTTTGAATATATTGTTACAAAAACATTTTTAGCAGTGTTCTACTATTTCACCCACAGTTTATCATTATTTGAATATTTATTTATTTTTTTAATGTTAAAATGTCCAGTTTTCTTGTCGTGATTAGAATGTTATTTAAAGGTTACAAAATTATTTGTTGGAATGTTCAAGTACAAATACCATCCTAAGGAGATTCCGAGAATGTTGATCTCAGAGCGTTTTCTCTCAATGTTACAGTATGTATATCAAATATGAAGTTATAAGCATGTTCCATAAACATTTTTTTTTTTTTTTGTGGCAAATGTTAGTGAAAGTTGTGAGAACATACACTGTTAGCTGAATAGCAAAAGCACGTTTAGCACAATATGCTAAGCTAACTTGCTGTTTACAGTTGGTATTTGAGTACAACAACATATTCTTCAATGTCAAGTCAAACTACTCAACAAACTCTTTCCTAATTCAAAGGAGCATTAAACAATAACAAGTCTCCAAATTTGTAGCAAATTCATATGAATCTCATTCATACATTATCCTACAATCTGGTTTCACCCAACTGATGGTTAGGTTTATGAGTAGACCTTCATGTTTATGGTTGTTTCTAAAAATGGCATGTTTCTTTACAGATAACACTGAACAAAATTCATAGCAATCACTTTGTCAAATAGTTATGGCCCAGAAAGTTAGTAAGGACATCGTTAAAATAGTGGCTCAACTGTAATTTTATGAAGGTATGTGAATACTTTTATGCTCAAAGAAAACAAAAATAATGATTTTTATAATAATAAAAGTCATTATTTTTGTTTTCTTTGAGCACAAAAAGTATTCTTGTAGCTTCATAAAATTACGGTTGAGCAGCTAAATTGTCACATGGACTATTTTAATTATGTCCTTACTACATTTCTGAGCCTTGAACGTGGTAGTTACACTTCTGTCTATTCAGGGTCTGAAAGCTCTCGAATTTAAACAAAAATATCTGTGTTCTGAAGATGTACGAAGGTCTTACAGGTTTGGAATGACATGAGGGTGAGTAATTAATGACAGAATTAAAATTTTTGGTTGTACTATCCCTTTAACTATTAATATTTGGATGTTATAATTAATTTTATTTTTAAAATGCAATATATTACTTTTTTATATTATAAAAAAAAACGTTTTACTTGTAGCTGATTTTTTGGATGGCTGTTAAAATCATGACATTAACTTGGGTTTGCATTAAATTGGGCATTTTCCTATGGCTCCTGAGTGATGTCGTTTTCTTTTTTTTTTTTTTTTTTTTTTTATGCAATCAGGTTGCATGTTTTCAGCAACTCTCAGTGCTACTGAGATGAATGTGAGTGCTAGCAATAGCTTTCTTGCCATGTATGGGTTTTATTTGGTTTTCTGAACAACCTTAGCCTCTTCTCTGATGCCCTGTCAGTTCTGGAGCATCCATGACATGAATATGATGCTAATGCAGGTTAACTGATGCACAATATAACAAGTTCCCCTTTCAGTCGGTCACTCCGAGTCACGTCGGATGACCGACGAAATTGGGATCTCGCCAGAGAGACCAATCCACTTCGAGTGTAACTAAACGAGCCAATGGACATTGGCATGCGATTATTGCATCCAGCTGCCGCTGATCACAGCGTGAGTCATAAGAGGCAGCTGATGCACCGCATCAATTATCCTTTCGCTTCGGAGCCGAGCGGTAGTGGTTAAAGCTACTGCTCTCCCTTCCAAGAGAGTGTTCTGTGAGCGAGTGCGGGCGTTACGGCGCGGCAGCGGTGGTCACGGTGTCCGGGAGAGAAAGATCGTCTTCCTGCTGACAGCCACACTAGGAGTGTGCGGTGGCCAGCTCCCCTGCGTGCTTCAGCACTAAAAGAGCATTTCTCTGAAAGAGCAATTTCTCTAAAAGAGCAACACGGGTGATCGCGTCTTTTTAAAGATGTCTTTTCACCCGTGCATTTCTGGGTGTGGTCGTTTCCTGGCGCCTCAGGACGGTCACGATCGCTTCCTCACGTGTCTGGGCATTCAGCACGCTGAGGTGGCTTTCGTGGATGGTTCATGTTCTTCTTGCGGGGACATGACCATCTCGGAGTGCGACTCTGCTATGTCAAACATGGCAGAGTCCCTCTGCCTGCCGTGATCCGGCGTGCACACTGGATCCGGTGGAGTTAGAGGTGATTTGAGGATTACGGTGAGGGCTTCCCCAAGTGGAGCTCCTCACCCCTCAAGCACTCCGCAGCCGGTGGAGCTGCCGAAGGAGCGCGCTGGCCACGCGTTTCCTTCGGTGCCCCCTCTGACGACCAGATGTCGATCACTGCATCGGAGGGCGGGCCCTCTCTCTCCGGGGATGACGACCCGGCTGCGTTGCCCCCTTCGGGTGTGGTAACGTTGTCCGTGCCAGACCCAGAGATGACGGCTATGCTTTCCCGGGCCGCCGAGAATGTCGGGCTCGTGTGGAATCCTAAAAAGCCACCGTGTCCCGATCCTTCGAGGCTGGGCGAGTGGTTCCTCGGTGGGGGTGGTGCTGGTTCTCAGCGCCCCCCTCCGGTGCCATTCTTTCCGGAAGTGCATGAGGAGCTGACAAGATTGTGGAGGGCACCTTTCACTGCCCGAAACACATCTTGTAGTTCTTCCGCTCTCACCACCCTCGATGGTGGAGCCGCTTTGGGGTATGCGGGCATCCCCTCGGTGGAACGGTCTGTGGCCATGCAACTGTGTCCAACAGCCGCTTCCACCCTGCGGGGTGATCCGTGTCTCCCCTCACGGGCCTCTAAGTATTCGTCAGGTCTAACTGGCAGTGCTTATAGAGCCTGTGGGGAGGCGGCTTCCGCCCTCCACGCTATGGCGTTGCTGCAGGTCCACCAGGCCAAAGCACTGAAAGACCTGCACGAGGGTGGTCACGACCTGGCGGTTCTACATGAGCTGCGTGCTGCGACGGACCTCGCGCTACGAGTGACGAAGGTGACCGCACAGTCTCTGGGTCGTGCGATGTCCAGGAGCGCCATCTCTGGCTGTGTCTCGCTGACATGAAGGAGCAGGAGAAGGTACAGTTCCTGAATGCTCCCGTGTCACAGACCGGCCCTTTCGGCGACGCTGTCGAGAGCTTTGCCCAGCAGTTCTCGGCAGCCCAGAAGCAGACTGAGGCAAACACATCATGCGCCGGAGGAAACCTGCTGCTTTCACTCCGGCTGCAGCCACTCAGCCTGCTCGTCGCCGTGGGCGCCCCCCTGCGGCCGCTCCCGCTCCCGCGCAGCCGTAGCAGCCTTTCACCAGGCAGCGTCGTGGAGCCGGTCGCAGGCAGGACGCCCAGCCCGTCCAGGCCCCCGCCAAACCTGGCGGCAAGCGCAAGTGCAAGAGGCCCTGGGACGGTCGACCCAGAGATGGAGGAGACTGCTCATCGGGAGATGGTGACTGCACCACTCCCTCCCCCGGAGGAGGGCCGGGTGGAGTATCTTTTGTTCATTTTGTTCCGCTGCTGGCCCAGCAGCCAGCGGTACCCAAAACATCAGTAAAGAGCGGTCTCCTCAATCTCCGGGTCTCAAGAGGAGGAGAGTGGTGATCCGTTCATCACAGGATCGCTTCCCTCCTCCTCTCTCGCCAGCAGGCAGCGGGTGGTTGCCCAAGAGCACCCCTCCTGCCCATTCGTGGAACCAGGTAAGGGCAGTAGCACTCCAGTCCCCGCTTCAAGTCGTCAAACGCCGGGCTGTCACAAGCCTCAAGCCGGGTTCCTGTGTCTCCTCCCACGCGAGGAGAAATCAGGTGAGTGCTACACTACACACCCAGACCCCGCCCCCTGCCGTCACAGGCCAGGCCGTCACAGGCCCTGGGGCCGGTCCCTGTGTTCCACCTCGCTGCCCCACCGCGGGCATGTCGGTGGGCCCGTTGGCCCCGCTGGTGCGGTCTCTCAGAGCCTGGTTAGCGCTCCCCAGCCCGTCCCGGTGGCTCCTGCGGACCATCAGACTCGGCTATGCGATTCAGTTCGCCCGGCGTCCCCCCCAAGTTCAGGGGCATCCGGTTCACTTCAGTCAAAGCCGTCGATGCCCCTGTCTTGCTCGCGGAGATTGCAGTCCTACTGGCGAAGGATGCAATAGAGCCGGTCCCTCCAGCCGATATGAGGTCGGGGTTTTACAGCCCTTACTTCATTGTGCCCAAGAAAAGCGGTGGGTTACGACCGATCTTGGATCTGCGAGTTTTGAACCGTGCACTTCACAAGATGCCGTTCAAGATGTTGACGCAGAAACGCATTTTTGGATGCGTCCGTCCCCTAGATTGGTTTGCAGCAATCGACCTGAAGGACGCGTACTTTCATGTTTCGATTCTCCCGCGACACAGGCCATTCCTGCGATTCGCGTTCGACGGTCGGGCATATCAGTACAAGGTCCTGCCCTTCGGGCTGTCCCTTTTCGCCTCGTGTCTTCACCAAAGTCGCAGAGGCGGCCCCTTGTTCCCCTGAGAGAACGGGGTGTGCGCATTCTCAACTACCTCTACGACTGGCTCATACTTGCACAGTCTCGAGAGCTGTTGTGCGCACACAGGGACCTGGTGCTCAGGCACCTCAGCCAGTTGGGCCTTCGGGTCAATTGGGAAAAGAGCAACTCGTGCCAGTGCAGAGGATCTCTTTTCTCGGCATGGAGTTGGATTCGGTCAACCAGACAGCACGCCTCACCCAGGAACGTGCTCAGTCGGTGCTGAACTGCCTCAAGACTTTATCAGGCAGGACAGCGGTCCCACTGAAACTCTTTCAGAGGCTCCTGGGGCATATGGCTGCAGCTGCGGCCATAGTTCCGCTCGGTCTGCTCCATATGAGACCGCTTCAGCACTGGCTCCATGGTCGAATCCCGAGGTGGGCGTGGAAACGCGGTACTCACCGGGTTCAGATTACACCGGCCTGCCGCAAGACCTTCAGCCCGTGGTCAGATCCTTCGTTCCTTCGGGCAGGAGTGCCCCTGGAGCAGGTATCCAGGCATGCTGTGGTATTCACGGATGCCTCGGCCACCGGCTGGGGTGCCACGTACAACGGGCACGCAGTATCAGGGGTTTGGACGGGCCCCCTTCTGCGTTGGCATATCAATTGCCTCGAGTTGCTGGCAGTACGCCTTGCCCTGTGCCGCCTCAGAGGGTGCCTTCGGGGCAGGGACGTTCTGGTCCGTACGGACAACACTGCGACCGTTGCCTATATCAACCGGCAAGGCGGTTTGCGCTCCCGTCGCATGTCGCAACTCGCCCGCCACCTCCTCCTCTGGAGTCAGAAGCATCTGAGGTCCCTTCGTGCCATCCACATCCCAGGAGTGTTCAATCAGGCGGCCGACGAGCTGTCTCGAGCGGCACTTCCTGGGGAGTGGAGACTCCATCCCCAGGCGGTCCAGCTGATTTGGAGTCGGTTCGGAGTTGCTCAGGTAGACCTGTTTGCATCTCCAGAAACCACCCACTGCCAGTGGTTCTACTCCCTGTCCGAGGCAACGCTCGGCACGGATGCACTGGCACACAGCTGGCCCCAGGGCTTGCGCAAGTATGCGTTTCCCCCAGTGAGCCTGCTAGCGCAGACATTGTGTAAGATCAGGGAGGACGAGGAGCAGGTCCTGTTAGTGGCTCCATATTGGCCCAACAGGACCTGGTTCCCGGAACTCATGCTCCTCGCGACAGCCCCTCCCTGGCCGATTCCTCTGAGGAAGGATCTGCTTTCTCAGAGACGGGGCACCCTCTGGCACCCGCGTCCAGACTTGTGGAAACTTCATGTGTGGTCCCTGGACGGGACGCGGAGGTTCTAGGTGACCTGCCCCAGGAGGTAGCGCTCACTATCGCTTCAGCACGAGCACCGTCCACAAGACGGGCCTATGCGCTGAAGTGGAACCTGTTCGTCGAATGGTGTTCCTCTTACCAGGAGGACCCCCGGAGATGTTCGATCAGAGCCGTGCTTTCCTTTTTGCAACAAGGGTTGGAGCGTAGGCTGTCCCCCTCCACCCTTAAGGTATATGTTGCTGCTATTTCTGCCCACCACGACCCCATAGAGGGGAGGTCGGTGGGGAAGCACGATCTGGTCGTCAGGTTTCTTAGGGGGGCCAGGAGGTTAAATCCTCCGAGGCCTCCCTCCCTTCCCTCTTGGGATTTGGCTTTGGTGCTAAGAGCCCTACAAACTGCCCCCTTTGAGCCATTGCAGTCAGTCGAGTTGAAGTTTCTTTCTATGAAAACCCTACTCCTGACTGCATTGGCCTCAATCAAGAGGGTGGGGGACCTGCAGGCATTTTCGGTCGACGAGTCGTGCCTTGAGTTTGGGCCGGCTGACTCCAGTGCAACACTGAGGCCCCGGCCCGGCTATGTGCCCAAGGTTCCTACCACGCCCTTCAGGGACCAGGTAGTGAGCCTGCAAGCGCTGCCCCTGGAGGAGGCAGACCCAGCCCTAGCTTTGCTCTGTCCTGTACGCGCACTGCGTCAGTACGTGGATAGAACTCAGAGCTTCAGGACCTCAGAACAGCCCTTTGTCTGTTACGGAGGACAGCAGAAGGGGAAGGCTGTCTCCAAGCAGAGGATGGCCCACTGGATAGTGGATGCCATCACCTTGGCCTACGAAGCACAAGGTGTGCCCTGCCTGCTCAGGTTGCGTGCTCACTCCACTAGGGGTGTCGCATCGTCCTGGGCGCTGGCTCGTGGTGCCTCGCTAGCAGACATCTGTAGAGCTGCGGGTTGGGCGACTCCCAACACGTTCGCTAGGTTTTATAGCCTACGTGTCGAACCGGTTTCCTCCTGTGTTCTCACCTCAAACGGGTAGTGGCACTGAGAGGGCCGGCTCAGAGTCGGCTTGCGGCGTCCTTACGCCTAAATTCTCCAGAGAGTTCCTTAACCAGGCAAACCCTGTTGAGTCCTCCAGCACTCCGGCGTCCGGACACGGCGGAGCGTCCGGCGCCAGGCCTTCAGCCAATGAATTCTTGAAATCTGGTGTGAGGCTAGTGCCCATATGAGAGACCCTGTCGGGATCCCATATGTGTATTCCACGGTATTCTTATTGGAGCCGTGTTTCCCCTGGCGGACCACGTTCTGCCATCTCTAAAGATGCAGCCTGAGCCATCTCAGAGACTTCCATGTGCAAAAGGGCCCTCTGGGTTACTTCACATGTTTGAATGTCACTTAAACCCCCTTTGGGAGGAGGTGACTCCGCAGTGTGCCTCTTCCAAGTGGAAGGGCACGCTTCCCAGTGTTATCCTAGTCCTACTGTTTGGGTTGCTCAAGGAACACCAGTAGTTGACCTTCTCTGTGTAGAGCCCGGTCCTATCGTCTGCCTTATAGGAAGGGTCAGGAGCCCTACACAGGGCACTGGAAGGGGCAGCTCCTGTGGCGCTTTGGTAGGGATCCCAATTTCGTCGGTCATCCGACGTGACTCGGAGTGACCGACTGAAAGGGGAACGTCTCGGTTACGTATGTAACCCTCGTTCCCTGAAGGAGGGAACGGAGACGTCACGTCCCGTCGCCACAGTCGCTGTACCACCGCTGAGCTGCCGGGTCGCCGGCTCGGCTCCTCAGCGAAAACATAATTGATGCGGTGCATCAGCTGCCTCTTATGACTCACGCTGTGATCAGCGGCAGCTGGATGCAATAATCGCATGCCAATGTCCATTGGCTCGTTTAGTTACACTCGAAGTGGATTGGTCTCTCTGGCGAGATCCCAATTTCGTCGGTCATCCGACATGACGTCTCCGTTCCCTCCTTCAGGGAACGAGGGTTACATACGTAACCGAGACGTTTTCTGCAAAATATTTTTTATGAAGTTTAAGGTATGTTCACCTGATGTTTGTCTAATTAAGTTCTATTGAATTGCAAGATCCCACCAAAAAAGTTTCAAACTAGACAATGTACTTTTTTTTTTTTTTTTTTTTTTTTCTTAGGCAGCTCATGAGCCATTCTATTATTTGGGATCATCCTCACTGATGATAATTATATTTTCTTCTAATTTTATCCATCAAGCGAAAGCATATTATAATCTCACACAAATATTTTGTGAACTCTATTTTTCCATTTGCTTGAAATTGCCTTGATGTCCCTCAAATTACCTCAATTTTTTTTTTTTTTTTTTTTTTTTTTTTTTCCAATGTGCGTTTTGAAGTGAGTGGCTAATTTTGACCTAATAAAAAAAATAAAATAAATAAAAATAAAAAGTTCCCAGGGATCAATGTAGTAATCGGCATGAAAGAAATGGCAGTGTATAAAAATTATACATATTTTATGCAAGATTTCCGTGCTGAAAAATACTGACATTACTGATAATCCATGTCATTTTGGTAATATTTTCTAACATTAAACAAAGTCATTCTAAAATAATTAGTTTTAAGATTTGATGCTCTGCAGTAACCAAAGAGAACAAAATTGTTCGTTTAAGTGACAGAATTGTTTGAAAATCTGAATGCACATTTTTTCAAGACACTGGATTTTATTAAAAGACTGTTCTGTCATGTTACAAAAACCTTGGAAATAAGAAAAACACCTCCTTCAGCACACGCAAGGTCATAACAACAATGAATCACGACTCACTTTTTATTTTTTTTCTTTGCAGCCCTTACCTTTTTTTCCTCATTTCTGCACACTGACAGAGCTCTTGTTCCTGTAGATGTAAATAGTATGGAATACATCATGTGACACAAGATAATGCAATATTGAGGCCAACCGCAAGAATGTATCTTACTTTTCATCTCCCTGTCTGGCTGTAATACAATATTTCCAGATTGTTCTCTCTCCAAGAGCAACCAGCTTACCATTGATCTGAGCGGGGCTGATACAGTCTCTGCTGCGGTGTGTCATTCTAATGAACCAGAAACTGAATCCGGCTGCAGTCTCTCTCTCTCTCTCTCTCTTACACATCTTCTGTCTTTCTCGCTGTCTCGTTGCACTCACAAACACTCGGATGCATGCACACGGTCACCAAATATGGCTGGAGATCACTTACTGCATTTCATAATCTGAAATGGTGTGACAGTTTATTTTCTTGCTGTCATCTGACACTTTTGTATTTGTGGACTTTTAGAAGACAATGTCTTTTTCTTTTCTTTTTTTTTTTTTTTCTTTTTTTTTTTCTTTTTTTTTAAGTAGTTTACTTAATGACATGTACAAACAATGACAAACATTGGACATACCTGCTTTTCAAGATATTGATTGATTTATTGATTGACTGACTGACTGTCCTAAATAAATAAATAAACATTACTTACACTATCAGATTTTTTGTTTTGTTTTGTTGTTTATACATTAAGAATGTAATCAATATTCTTTTTAATAAAGACATGTATGAAACTCATCAAGTTAGTGTTTTTAAGCATTTTACATTTATTCCATAAGAATAACTCGAGGTAGTAACAATTTAAGCTATATTTTATTTGTGAACTTATTTTTAATAGTTAACTTTTAACTATTTTTGAATTTTTCAAATCATCAGTCATCAAACTTGGTAAATATGTTTTCAGGCCATTTCAAATCTTATTTTCATCTAGCAAAGTGGTTATATCTAAGTGTGTGAATTGTTTACCAACTTTTTTTTTTTTTATTAGTTTTCCAAATAACACCATTATATTGTTCTTCAGATGTTTTTTTTTTTTTTTTTTTTTTAATATATCTTCACACTTTTGCATAAATTAACAAAAGTATGTGCAAAAAATTCATATAATACATATTTCAAGCATCCTGTTGTGTCATTGGTGTGTCATTCACTGTTTCTGACGGGGGAAAAAAGTTCAGTGTGGTGGATATGGCTTGTGGGACCATCATATATATATATATATATATATATATATATATATATATATATATATATATATATATATATATATATATATATATATTTTTTTTTTTTTTTTTTGTAACAAATAAGTAGTTTAATATTTATAGTTTAAATACATTAATATTAACACAAATTATTGACAAGTTTTATAATTAAAGGTTTATAGTTGACATCATTATCATAAATCTGCTGAAGTCTGTCTTTGATGGAAATCAAATAATAAATGAAAAACAGAAATCATCACTGACTGCTCTAGTCGCTGATTAACTTTTGTAACTTGAATAAGAATAATCTATTTAGTTAATGCATTTACAATTTATAGTTTGTGAAGATTGTTTTAAAATCACTTAAATTAAAAGTTATATATTTCAGAGCCTATTAAATGTTAAAAATAATGGCTTTTAATTATGTGGTGTTGAATGGCTATAATTAATAGGTAAAATACATTTAATAGAGACACTAGTAGCAGTATTGGAATCAATACTTCATTAATAATAGGCTACTTGATAAAAAGATGCAATTGAACACATATTTAAAATATACTATCTTTATGTTGTTTCTACATTTATTTGGAGGTTCAATGTGAAATTATGACGATATCAATATATGTAAATATGCGATTAATTATAGAATTCTATAATTATAGAATTATATGATTAATTACAGAAAAATGTGATTTTTTTAAATTGATTGATAGACAGCACTAATGTTAACCTTTTATAGATGTTGGTATTGGTAATATTAGTTTATTTTACTGCTAAATATGCATTTCAATTTAATTTCTAATTTTATAGGCCCCCACCCACTTGGCCCACTTCAAATTTTCAGTTCGATAATCCGGCCCTCAAATGAATCTAATTGAATAGCCCTGCCCTAGGACACGAAAGTGCCCAAATATTGATCCTTCCTTGCAGTTCACATAACCTTATAAAGCTGTGGCAGCCTGTTCATAAAATAACTTCCTCAACTGCCTCAAAAGTGCCTCTTACAGCTTTGTGGCATTGTTTTTCTATATCATTTGAGGAAATAATGATCAGGAAAACTGGGAATACAGAGAAAAAAATAAATAAATAAATAAATAAACTGAAATAAGAAAATAAAGAAAATAACAATTGTGAGGCACTGCATAAAATAACACAATAATAATAATAATAATAATAATAATAATAATAATAATACACTGGCATCAACAAAATATACAAAAAAAAATGCAATATATACATTGTTAGAGCTGAAAAAAATCAACATAATTATTTCATAAGCAAGAAAATTTAGTTTGACTAATTTTTACCAGCTTTCTCATATATTCCTCTCAGTCACCAATGTTTATTATTATTATTATTATTATTATTATTATTATTATTATTATTATTATGTTGTTGTTGTTGTTGTTTGTTTGTTTGTTTGTTTTGGATAATGATGACATGAGGGTAAACAAATGATTGTTAGATTAACTATTCATTTCAGACTGTGGCACATCTTAACCCATTAAATGTGAAATTTAATTAAATTTAATTATTCCAAGTAAAAGTTTGTTTCCCACAGAGTTTTCCCTGGCAAAACGATGTACCTCAGTGTTAGTCTAAAGTGCAAATTAACACCACCCTACAACTTCACACCAGCCTTTCCACTGAGAAGAGCTAGATGTCCCGTTGGGAGGTGAGGCGACATCCCAAGACAATGTCACATCCCTGTTCTGGCCCATCTGCCAGGGCCGGCCCTGTCTGTGCACCAGCAATGCCAAAAGTGAGGGCTCCACTTCAGCGTGGCTCCTCCACAGATGGCAAACTGTAGGCACCAAACCACATCACAGGCTCCCACATCCATGTGCTCAGCGCTGGTGTCTATGGCCTATCTGGTCCAGATACCCGCATTTCTCAGGATTCGAAGAACGTTGGCATGTTACTTACAGGCTGAGTGTAATGAAGACAGGTGATGGCAGTAGAAGAGATCTGCTTGCTGTAAGGTGCTGACATTAAACACGTCACAATAATGAGAGAATGAAATCGTCTGTGGTCAATTAGTGCTGCACAACTCGTCAAACAGACTAGATGATGCTCTAATAATATGATTCATGAAAGTACTTAAACGAATGTTACAGGTTGAATTCAAGATAAAATAATGTTGATTAAGACAGAGTTTAAAAAAAAATAAAAAGGTTACAGAAGAGCACCAAGAGGACCAAAAGTATAATAATAATAATAATAATAATAATGTTTAATTTAAAAGTGCATTTCAGGACCTCAAGGTTACTTCACTAAGACAAAGAGAAAAATAAACAAACAGAATATAGGTCTAAACAAAGGGGAATATATACAAATACATAAAACAAATCAATAATCCAAGCAAAGCAAACAAAACATCAAGGATTTAAAAACAGCTTTTGTTTTGCTGTTTGCATAACCTTGATGTTTTGTTTGTTTTGTGAATCCAAGCAAAACAAATGTGAATGCAATCAAATACAAGCAAGACAAACAAAACATCATGGTTCTTAGGAATAGTGAAGCATCTTTGGTTTTGTTTTGCTGTTTGTATAACCTTTATGTTTTGTTTGTTTTGTTTCAATTTCAAGATTGAAATCACGTTTACATTTTCCCCATTGAAGGCATTAAACAAACAAACAAACAAGTAAATAAATAAATAAACAATTTTATAACACAATCAGGTTTTACTGACTAATTGATGTAAGTGCATTAACAAAAATATAGACTTCACATTTCTGCTTTTAAACGGTTTACCATTGTAATGTAACGGGGGAAAACAGGCCTGAGTCAAAATATTTTGCCATTGTGCAACATAATTAAAATTCTGCTACAAATTCCTAAGGTATTGAACCACTTTAAACCCCATTAATGTATTTTAGCTAGCAAAACAGGCTATATGTGTGTAAATCAGGGAATACATTTTATATTTAATAATACATGTGTGTACAAATCAGGGAATACATTTTATATTTGATAATAAATAATACGTGCTTATAAGATATCAAATTGAATGAGAGCAAGACAGAGATATACACGTGGCTGAGCTGCTCCCTTTAAAGAAATAGGCAGGGAGAGTGTCTTTTTGGGGTTTCTTTAGAAGGTGCTGAAAAAGGTTTCTGTTTGTATCTTTTTTCTTTTTTTTTTTTTAATACTACCTTTAACAAGCTGCCGGCTGTTTGGGTGTGCTGTGCTGCATGACAAACCTCAGTACTGCAGAAGAAGTTCAACACAAAGGACAGCCAGTTCTATTCTGGGTAAACTGACTTCACTAAGACATATCACAGTGTGTTAATGGAATATGTGTTTAGGTGTCTGACTGAGTTCATACCTATGTGTACGCTGCAGGGGCTTAAACATACTTTGTTTCAATTTAAAAAAAAAAAAAAAGTGAGATTTAATGCATTGTAATGCAGCCATCTAATGCATATCATTCTATTAATGTAATCAATACACCGAATATACAAGCACTTTTTATTGGATCAAAATAAGAAGATCATTTAAAAGCAAATAGTACTAGTAAAGGACGAGGTGCAAGTGCAGATAAATTTGATTAATTTTTATTTATTAATTAATTTTGATTATTTATTATATATTAATTTATTTTTAACACAAAAATGGATTTTAAAAAGTCAAAGTTCACAGAAACTTCAAAACTTCATCCAAATTAATGCAGATAAGAGATTCAGACTTTGAGAGAGCACAAATGCAGTACTCAAAATCTAGTGTGCTTTGCAACGAAAATGGATTCAACTTTGCATTGCAAATTCAAAGCAAGTAAAAGCACTTGTTTAATTCCCTGTATTTTTACCAAAAAAAAAAAAAAAACTTGACAGAATGAATTGCAGCTGTGATTGACTGGCAGTGACAGATTGCTTTATCCCAACGCAGACATAATTTATTCACAGTTGTCGGACACATTGAAAGGTAACAACAACAGACAATAGGGGAAAAATGTTTTAAACAGGGTAAAAAGACAAATTACTATTTAATAATTCAGATAAAATAGGCTAGAGAATAAGAATAAGGTCTTTTAAGACGCATTTCTGATGTCAAGGCTGTTCTAAAAGGTTGGCAGCAACACGGTGATGCTTCTAAGACACCTTAAATTTTAATGAGCTCAGTGAAAAAAAGTTTTTCAAGATGGCAGAAAAAGTGAAAGACAGGTCGATTTTAAATAATTATTATTCAGTATGAGTTATATAAAAGTTTTGGTAACACTTTGAATTAGGGAATACTACTTCTAGCATATTACTAACACATTGACTGTATGTTAGTAATTATAAAGCACATATTAATGCCTTACTCTGCATAACCATAATGTAGATCCCTTAACCTGACACAATACCTAAACATTACTACAACTACATTACTTACTATCAATAAGCAGCAAATTATGAGTATATTGAGGGAAAAGTGTTACCAAAGTTTTAATCTAATATTAAATGGATTCCAATAGTTTGATGTTAGCCTGTACTAAGCTAATGACAAGTGCTTAAAAATTGCAAGCACATATCTAATAGTGTACATACCTCGTACCTCGGTTTTGACATTACAGTTCGGTATGGTTTCGGTAAAGGGGAAAAAAAAAACTATACTTGCAATGCAAACATGTAAATTGCACATATTGCAGTTTCTAAATTAACTTCTAAATTGTAATATTTCTATTTGTTGCTGAAATATATTAATTTACACAGTGGCTGTCATAACTTGTTTCATAACATAATTATTTAAACATACATTAAATAATTAAGACATCACTAACAGGTAAAGTAAAATATAATCAGTAGGCTTTATAGTCTGATATTTCGTGAAATGCTCTTCTCTAGACTTCATTTCTCTAGTGAACTAATGACTAGAAACATTTTGTTTAGACACTGAGTGATTACATGATTTGTGTTTATTTAATAAAGAGGAAGGGATGATCGTTACTCGTGCTCCGCGCTGCCATTTGAACGGAGCCGTCCTGTCGAGCCGTATCGTAGTGCGTCAAAGCAGCATTTATTGTTTGAATTTCCTGAAAAATGGACAATCGCTGAAAGATGAGACTTAGTTTTCTATCAAAAGTAACAATATTTAAAACTGGAAATTCCCAATGAAGTTCCACCTGTGCAATGGTTAAAACAATGGTATTTGTTCAATAGGGCTACACACACATAGCCTAGCAAACAGAAAGACCCGTACCGAAACACAGAAATGTTGTGTAAAAAAAGTATTTTAACTTCTGTGGTCTTATGGTAAGTGAGTAGTAAAGTGTCCATTGGATGTGTAGTTCAAAAATACTAGGCCATCCATTCATAGGGTTTGTTTTCCTGCATTTTTGGTTTGATCTGCACAATGCTAAGCTACAGTAGTAACATGGTATGTTCTACTAAACATAAAAAAAAAAAAAAACCTACGCCAAATATGCATTTGAAAAGCAGTACATGCTACTGAATTTGTACCACTTTAAAACCCATTAGTGAGTAGATTGTGATTTCAGACAGATGCAATGAACAATTAACCAACAGAACAACCTATTCCAATCAACCGGTTTTAAAACATTCAAATCTCTTTCTCTCTCATCTCTCTCCTCTTTCACCGTTCCCCTGCCTCTCTAGCACTCAAGAGCACACTGCTGTCCTCAGTGTGACAGTATTTTGGTGAGCACATCAGCGGCACCCAGTCCTGCTCTTGCTGCAGTCTCAAAGATTTCAGCTCCTGCCTCTGAGGGCAGGTGTCCCTGACAAACACATGTGTTAACAGTCAATTATCCAGTCTGTAAAGCCCCCTAATTACAGCACAAATCACTTCTGTGCCTGCCAGTGAGATTCACAGAGCTCGGTAGGAGAGGAGAGAGGCATTTTGAAATGGTTGAACGGTGAAAGCTAAACATCTGATGCTGTGAAGATCTCTCAGTCTTCTGGAGTTAATAGCAAACTATTTCTGTAATGCAGCAGGCTGTGGAAGAAATAAGGGCTCAGTGTGCTGTCGTATTCCCTGGAAGCTGCCTGTGCCTCAGTTTGATGGCCTTATCATGTTTGAAGGAGTGAAAGAGACAGGCTGACTGTAAAGTGAGCATGGATTGCAGCATCACGGATAAACAGGGAGTGTGTAAAATGTAAATGCAGGTTTTTTTAATGCCGAGGGAAAACATATGTTCAAACGTGGACAATGCATTTTGAAAAAGAAAACTGCACATTTAAGGGCAGATGGCACAGTTGGTCTCCACATAATTACATTAAAAAATGACAGAAGACTGAGCTGCTAATGAGAACCTGAAAATAGATAGACAGAAGTGGTCAAACGAAAAATCGCGATTAATCTCATCCAAAAGAAAAGTTTTTGTTCACATAATATATGTGTATACTGTGTATATTTATAATGTATATATAAATGCAAACACTTGCATGCATACATTTAAGAAAAATATGTTGTTTATATATTAAATATATTTATATATATATAATATAAAATATAAAAATATAAATATATAAATGTATATACATTTAAATATTTTCAAAATAAATACTGTATGTGTGTGTATTTATATATACATAATAAATATACACACTACACATACATATATTATGTAAACAAAAACGTTTAATTTGGATGTGATTAATCGCGATTAATTGTTTGACGGCACTAATGGATGGATGGATGAAGCAGCACTTTGCTGTAAAAAATAATAGATAGATAGATAGATAGATAGATAGATAGATAGATAGATAGATAGATAGATAGATAGATAGATAGATAGATAGATAGTAAAAAAATGAAGATAGTACATAAGTTTTTTTTAAGAATAATAATAAAATATAATGAGCAGTGGCATAAGTGTCTTTTGGAAAAAGGAGTTTGTGTGCATTTTCTATTGATTATGGCAGCAATTATTCATCATTCATCATTAGCCAAACACACTTTTGGTATTTAAAAGAAAAAAAAAAAAGAAGAAGAAGAAGGATTTATGTGACTGGGTTGTAGTAAAATAATGCTAATAATACAATCCCAGCATATTGTAACAAATATGCTAGATAATTGAATTTGCATGCTAAAAAACAAGCTATCAATGGCAACATTCATAACCATTTTAGCTGTGTTTAACACACTGACCATATAGTCATCCTTATAAACAGTCAACTTATAAACAGAACTTGTTTTGTTTTACAAGAATGGAGCTGCTAGAAGCAAACCTGACTTTAATAGCCTTTATAATTTAACCATGAGGAAAATGTTCATTTCTAATCATAATTAAATTTTTATTTAGTTTGATAATATTCACCTAAGAAATTGAACAAACAGAGCTCGATATCCTTCTGCAAGCACTTGAAAATTCATTCTTGTACTACAGCTCAAGACCTCGCATTAAATTGTCCTAGATTGAATTGTTTGCAAGGGCCACTGAACAAATGTTTGCCTCAAGGATAAATAAGGAGGGTAATATTGATTACAGACTCAGAAGTAATATCTTACATAAATATTTGGGACAGAAAGAGATGCATTATGGGTCAAACAGCACTTTACTGAATGCGGTACAGAACCTGAACAAATAAGAACTGATTCCGAGCAGGCCAAGATCATTCATCTTCTGTAGTGCATAACTATAACAGAAGCTGATAAAGCATTTTTGCATTCTGTGCAGCGTGATTTGCATTATGAACATAGTCACCAATAGAGTCTTCAAAAAGTCACTGTTTTGTTTTCCACAGAAAAAAATGAAAGGCATGGTTTGGAACAACATGAAATTAGCAGCTAGCATTTGAACTTATTAGCCTCTTCTGCACTGTAGCATTGTCTACTTTAGGCTGTACACAACTTTTCTCTCAAAGGAAAACTGCACTTAGAAGACAAAAGTTGTCCAAGTGCTCAGACACATTTAGTGTCAACAGGGACAACTTGACAACAAAAATGGTTAAAGCAGTGATGTTTCTGGCAGCCTCTCACTTCACACTATAATAGATGTTTACAGACATTGCTCTGAGACAAGGACAGAATGATGGTAAAGACCCTTCAAGCCATGAATGTCCAAAGGATGTGTGATTGATGCCTCTAGTCTGGAGAGACCAAGACAAAGTCAAGATATGAGAAAGTCCAGCAATGGCTTAAAAATAAAAGAAGGCCCAAACATAAAAAGAAAGGCAAACTTGTCACTTTCTTTCTTTTTTTGTGAAAACAATGTTTAAAGTTTTAGTAAATAATGCCTCAGGAACACTGTTAGTCTTTCTGTTTGTACATTGTTGCACCAGTAGATGGCGACAAGTGACTCAGTCAATCAAGTCAATTAATCATTCCAGCCTGGTCTCATTGTTTATACGTAGGTATTATTTACGTACGTAACATTTACAAGCACAAAACGTAAATTTTTGTACGTTTTTATTTATGCTAAAACGTACAATTTAGACATATTTCAACATTTAAAAATGTACAAATCGCTACGTATTTTTAGCTAAAAAACATAAAATATTTACTTGTCTTTTATGTCATTAAGATATTTGTATCAATGCATTTGTATCATTTTATCAATAAGCGATTTAGATTTTTAGACCACTTAACCTACCCCCAAACCTAAGCCTACCATTTTATAGCGAATGTACATTTTTATAATTTTATCAATAAGCGATTTAGATTTTTAGACCCCTTAACCTACCTCCAAATCTTAACCTAACCATTTTATAGTGAATATAAAAGTATATAAAAATGCAATTGACCAACATATGGAAGAAAATAACCATTTTAGAAACTATTTTTTATAGTCACTAATCCCACTACTACCTCTAAACCTAAACATAACTATTTCTGTACAATATAAGAAACACATGACAGACAGATAAATGCAATTGCAATCATTTATTTATTGTACAAATGTCAAAAGCAGTACCAAAAGTAATCCAAATGATGATGCATTGCAGCTGTAGTCCTCTCTGGCGGAATACAGTGGGTTTGTGTGAGATGCAGAGCAGAATTTAAGCTGTTAATCACTGAAAATATTATCCAGATTATTTTCCCGATCCACTCCGTGAGCTCGTGAAGGTGTGCGCGCATCATTCAAATAGACCTCACCAGAAACACGGCATGTCACAATCTGTGACGAATGCAGGCAAGAGCCAATGAGCGTTCGATTATCTTGCTATAAAACCTGTCGTTTGAAGCGGCAACATTTGAATTTGTAAAGAGCGCGTCAGTCAGCATGCACTTTGCTGTTTACAGTCACTGGGCTCACTGCTCGGGATGGAGATGAAGATCGCCGAATAAAAGTTTAGATTTGGGTCTGTTCCTCGCAGTTGTATACATTCGGAAGATTCAGATTACAGCGCACAAATAAAATTGTTTTATTTCGTAATTATGTTGAGTTTTTGGTGTATTTTATGTTTCTATTGTCAGTCACAGCATGTCGGAGAAAATGCCTTTTAATTGTGGCCCAGGGCAAACAAAGTAAACATTACATGACAAGTAAAGGTTTAACGATAACAGAAATGTTATTTATTTTAAGGGTTTAAAGTGAAATCTTGTTTAACATTATGTAGGCCTATTCTTTGAAACGAGCTGGCAACAGAAATCACACAGAACAGAAGGAAATGTTATAATTTCATATTAAGTAAACGAGTAAACAATTTAGTAATGCAATTGAAAACAAGGTCATTGATATGACAACTAAAAACAACAACAATAATAAAATTAATGCCGCGATTTCAATATTCATAAGGATTCATTTTTAGGTGTCGTCAATACGTCAGTTTTGTACATTTAAATGCTGAAAATACGTAAGTACTTGTACGTTTAGATGCTGAAAATATGTCAGTATTGTACGTTTTAGTGCCTGTAAAAATGTAATTAAATGTATGTTTTATAGAACTTCATTTTACATAAAATGCATACGAATTATCATGAGATTGCGTTGATCATTCATACAACTATTTTGTTCAGAAATGCTGATTCATTCGGGAACGAAACAATTGTAGTTTTAATAAGTCATTGAATCATTAATTAAAATGATTAATTAAAAAACACTGATTCATTCAAAAACAAAATGTGACTTTACTATTGAATGTCAGTTAATGAACTCCTAATTCAGCCATCACTGAATTATTCACTCAACTGATTCATTCCAACACGCTGATTCATTCAGGAATGAAACATTTATTTGTGAATCACTGAATCATTCACTTAACGGATTCATTCAAAAACGCTGATTCATTCAGGAATTAAACAATCATGTATGAGTCATTGAATCATTCATTCAATCGATTTGCTCAGAACCTTGATTCATTCAGAATCAAAACACCATCACTATGTTGATCACAGAAGCACAGCTGTTCTTCTTTGACTTAATTCGGAACTATTTTCATTTGCTGAGCAAAAAGACAAAAAAAAGTAATTGTGTCTGGAATGTAAGTCAATATTAAGCATATTTAACTGTTGAAAGCAATGTCACATTCGCAATCATTTGTTTTTGAGTATCAACACAACAGCTGTCAGAATAATATCACTCTTGCCTGACTGGCAGACTCTCTACCCAAAATAATACAATAAACCTGATAAGAGAAAAATAGAAAACATAATAGACAACATCTTATTTTTGCATTTCAGGATTCAATAAATGTTCACTGAAGTCCTTACCTCGTAATGAAATTACAGCATGAATCATGTAAGTCCTGTAGATGTCTTTGGGACAGGGCCAGGAGATTTTATTTGTCATTTCATTCTAAGTTTAGCCAAGAACTTGTCAGAAAGCATCTGCCAAATGGATTACATCCAGACTTTGATATTGGATTTATGAAATCTTTGCATCCATTACATCCGGACAAGCTTATTTTGCAGTCTTATCTTATGTGGATCTTTCCTGTGGTTCTCTAATGAATCTGTCATGAGACTCATATTTGTTTACCTCCAGTAAGTTTGCGGCCCAGGTCTTAATTAACTGTAAGCTGGTATACTCTTTACTCTTTATTATCTTTGCAATGTCTTTATTCAAGCTGAATTTAAAAGTGCAAGATTATTATTATTAGGTCTAAACCAAAATCAATATGTTCTTATCAACAAACCTTTCCTTCAGAGGAAGACAATATGATTACTTAAAACTAAAAGCCAAAAAAAGCCTAAAACCCAAAACTAACTGCCAATTGCTGTTCAGGTTGATTGCTAGGGCATTTCTAGATTCTACATACATAAGCATAGTCAACATTGGTGAGGTCTTTACATACATGATCAAAATCATTTTATTATTTTGTCTAGGTTGTACACTGTTGATCACAAGATGCTGTTTGTGGGAGTGACTTATTTCATGACAAGAAACTTGTGTTATTCTGAACAGTATGGATTGCGCAGCTGAAAAAAAAGCAATTGAAAGTCTTTGACATGAGGGGAATTTATTGGAAACAAACAAGCCATTCTCTCCCACAGACTGAGAATGCAAAGACAGACAAGCCAAGGCTAGGTTTTTTTTAATTTATTTATTTATTTATTTATTTTTTCTGCTTCTGACCTTCACAGTGTCTTAGATTTGCTTTTCACCGTGGAGGCTGAATTGCTTTCAATTAACTGTGGTAATTTTTGTGGAAATAGCTACAAGGCCTGTTGGATGAGAGGGTTAAGGAATCAACTTTTGTTATCAACAAAAAGTGCTCAGCAAAAAATTAGTGACCTACCTCATGTCCTCCAAATATAAAAACTAACCATCATACACTAAGTAAAAATGCCTTGACATCAGTTTAACTGTTTTATGGAATCAATCTTGCATTATTCTCGGAAACTGTATTGGAGCATTGCTGGTTGAATTTTATTATGATAGATTTAAAAATAGTCTATGGCATTTATGTAATATAAGCTTATTTAAATGGAAACAGTTGTTCTGAGGTCTAAAATATTGCATTACATATTTGGGTATCCCTGGCTTCTTAAAGGAATTGTTCACTTTTTTTTTTCTTTCTTTCTTTTTTGATGATGATTATGAGAGGCTTCGACACTGCAGAGTACATTTTCAGTCTAACTTCTCTTAAACTTGCTGAGACAGATCCATACCCTGTTCATTGCTGAACTGCCAAGCAATTCCAGCTGCAGTGTTGAACCGATTCCCCTTTGAGAGTCTCTGCATTATCCTGTCACCTCGTGCATTTGTCTTACGTGGATGACCAGCATTTTTGAGGAACTGTAATGAATTGGTTTAATTGTAAAGCTGCAATATTCTAGAAATCACAGATTTGGAATAATCTGCTTCTCTTGCAATGGCTGAAAAGGTCATTCCTTTGGCGTTCATCTGGACCGCCTCCTGTTGCAGGGTTTCAGTCACCTTAGAGCAGCCTGCCATCTTGCAATCTCAGTGAAAATTGGAGGAATGCTGCCACTTAAATAGGGTTTGCCATATAATTGAGAAAATGTGCCAGATTAACATCAATAACTTGTAGGTATCTGTAAGTGTTCTCTAATTTAGATCTCTCTCTATTTTTTTTTTATTTATTTATTTATTTTAATTCTTTTTCAAATATCTCATTGAAGTTTTTTAAAGTTTTTTAAAGTTCTTATTTAAGTTTTTCAGGATAACTTCAAATAGAGTAAAACAGTGATCTTCAAATTTGGGAAATGGTAGGTTGTTCTCTAATTTTGCTCTCCACTGTAAAAGGTTTTTTATTTATTTATTATTTATTTATTTATTTTTTTTTTTTGCTGGTAGCACTGACTTGAATTTTCTGAATCAGCAAGGACCACAATTTCAGCAAAAAATCTTCTTTACTGTTCTACTGAAGATGAAAGGTCATCTACATTTTGGATTAAATTAATAGCAAATTTTCATATTTGGGTGAACTATCCCTTTAATAAATATTTATATTCATTTATGACAATACATACTGTAAAATATATATTTATTTATTATTTATTTACTGATTGTTTGATTGATTGATTGATTGATTGATTGATTGACTGATTTTACTATGCATGTTTTAGTATATGACTAATGTCATAATCATCATCATAAGTTATGCCATCATCATAGTCATCACGATGCCCATCAAATCATTTCTGAGAACAACAGCAGAAACCTTTGTAAATATCATAAATCATAACACGCTTGTGATTCACACACAGCATTTTATATGCAATCCCGAATGTATTTCCTTATTTAAATCAGGCCATATGGGCCCTTCTGCACCTGTGCAGAATCAGCCATCCAGAAATGAACATGGAAAATTGATCCGTCTTCCAAAATTCAGCAACGTGTTCATAATATGAACTGCTGGAGTTGGGGTTTAGGGCACGCCATGTAATAAAGTTCAAAGCATATGTGCAAGTGACTGATGTTCACTTACCAAAATCTTTAAAAGTGGTAAGTTAGGTTCTCGGCTCTCACTTTGGATGCTTTCATCTCTATAAATATGTACCATGGATAGCGAAGTGGGTGTCTAATTGGCTCTCTATCCTGCATTTGATCCCATCACTCGAAGTAGGACTTGCTCCTATTAATGGTATTCTAATTCTGTTTTCCTGCTCACAAACATTACAGAAGTTCATTAGTCTAACGGCACTACATGGTGAATAATGGCAGCTGCCTTGACCATGTTCTAGGGTGTGATTTTGAATTGTAATGCCCAATTGTAACAGGGCTTTAAAACTCATTACTGTAAGGTGCTCAGTCTGTTCAGCTATAATGGACGGCTCCTCCTATGTGACTGGACTCTTCAATACTCAAGTCTAAATTACTCAAGACAAGGCTCTTAAGGTTTATGGAGCGAGTAAAAACTGTAGAAATCCTAATCAATGGCAATCTGGAGTGAACATTTGGTCCGACTTTAGATAGGGGACCAATTCTCACTAACTATTAACTGCGAATTTTCCTCAAACTCCTAATTTGTGGCTTATTAATAGTAAAGTAGTCGTTAAATTTAGGTATGGGGTAGGATTAGGGATCTAAAATATGGTCATGTAGAATAAGGCATTAATATGTGCTTTATAAGTATTAATAAACAGCCAATATTCTAGCAATATGCATGCTAAGTTAATAGTGAGAATTGGTCCTTAAAATAAAGTGTTACCGAACACTCTTTTTTTCTATTAATCTAGTAATCTAATTTGTTTAAAAATGCATGCAGTTCATGACATTATTTGAAAAGCCTTATTAAAAGAATGATAATCTTTTGTAATTTCTTAGAATATAAAATATATATTATTTTAATTAAAATTGTCATGTGGTGCAAAGAGTTTACTTTGAGAAACATACTGAAAAACTTTTTAAGATTATTTTTGTAAAGATGTTTTAAGATTATAATAAAGATTATTTAATTAGTCATATAATTAGTATACACTCACATGCTTTTAATGTGTAAGGAGAGTATGTCAGTACTTGATGGTTATACCACTTGACAATTATAGTCATTAAATTGAAACTTTTCTTGATTTTTTTTTTTTTTTTTTGGTTTGTTTTTATTTATTTATTTATTTATTTATTTATAATCAAAACCAACATGAATACAGTACATGGAGTACATTGTGCAGCTCTATGTGCATGTGTTTTAAACTACATTTTAAAATGACTTTTCCTTTTTATATTGCTCATTCTTATCGTGATTGATCCTCGTAAAGAGGACAACGAGACTCAAACATTTAGCTTGATAATGGTGCGTGGAAATATGCAGTTATATAACTATAAAAGTGATATGCTGTTCTGAAGCTAGACAGAATATATAGTGACTTATGTAAGACCTATTTAAGACCTTCTAGCCTGAGAAAAGTGACAATTACACAGCTCATAAATGCTCGTAAGAAGGGTTTGGTTAAATCCTGCAAACCTATTGACTCTGCCAACAGATGTTGTCATTGTGTTTAAATCAACATATGCCTGTAGGTATTCATACATGGAAGAATGACGTTATTATTAATGCATATTTCCATTTCTCATACTCTTATTTGGTAACGGGGAGTGGGGTGAGATGGGGTTGGCATTGTTTTCTATGAGTCAGATGGGTTTCAGAATTAATTCAAGAAAGATTAATATGAGAAAGCCAATGACTCATAGCACTGAAACGTTCCCAGTCATAAAAGACAAATACTTTTTCTCCAATACCCGTCCCTAACAAATGTGCTCTTTTTATGTTCATTCATTTCTTTATATATGAGCAGCTTCTCATGGCTCCCCACCCAGCTGGCTTTTAAAACCCATCCATGGAAAAGTCATAATTTGCTGTGATATAGCAACTAACTCTCAAGACACACTGCATATAAAATTGTGCTGTTTGTTAGATGTATTATATTCAACTCAGAAAATGGGAAATTTCAAGTTCTTTTTTTGGAAAAGTGCAACAAACCAGCACTTGAGGTTGATTTTCCAGTATCTGAAACCATGTTCTCTTTGAGTAGTTATTTTCAATAAGTAATTACTCTGTGACCATGAAAAAGTATGTCCTATGTAGTATGAATGTGTGTTTTATCAATGAAATCCAGACATACCACATTTGTCATGTTGTTACTGTCATATGATCTACTATCATCAGTTGTGTCGATTTAGTGTCATTCACAAATCCTTTCTAGTGGCCTAGAGGGATAGTAAAGCAACCATTGAATGCACACTTAAGAATCTCGGCTGTAGTAGTAGGTAGTTTTTGCTCTCTGTTTTATGAATACTGTGAATTTGGACATGATACTCTTTTACTCAAGTACCGTTTATCACCTGCTGCAGTGGTTCTCAACTCCAGTCCTATGGGGAACCACTGCTCTGCACATTTTGTATGTCTTTAACACATCTGATTCATCAGATCATTAGGACAGAGCTCCATGAACTGAACTGAGTATGTTAGATAAAAGAGACAAGTAAATTGTGCAGAGCCCGTTGAGAACCACTGACGTACTGTATACTGGGGAAGTAGGTACATTCAGATGCAGCCGAAGTGAAAATGAAAACTACGCCCTTCCTTTTGATGTAATTAGCAGGAGTGTATATATGTTCTCTGGATTCTATGGCTGCATCTGAAATCACATACTACCCAACTTTATAGTAGATGAAAAACAGTATATCACAAAAAAAGTATGTCCAAATTGACAGTACTTATAAATGATTAGGCAAAGAGTACCCGGATGACCTACTTCCGGCTTGATTCTGAAATGTGCATACAATGTAGACTTTATTATCCCATAAGGCCACGGGAGAGGATTTGTGAATAGCAGTAACGCGATGCAACTGATGCTGGTATGGCATGTGACAATGACATTGCAAACGTAGTACATCCAGATTACATTCATACTACACACATACTATATAGAATATACTCTCTTTGTGGTCATAAAGTAAGTATTTATTCAAAAAGTAGCTACTCAAGAAAGTATGCGATTTCAGACGCAGCCTATGTTCCCAGGTGTCAGGTGTCTGGACTGTCTGTGTCGTGTTTTGCCCCTGTTCCTCTTCCTGTTCCAGTTTTTCCTTATTTGGTCATGTTCCTGTCCTTGTTTAGTTTGATTATTAGTTGATTCCCCACACCTGTCTGTCCCTCCTTATCCTGAGTTTAAAAGCCCTGTCTGTTCAGTTCATGTTTGTCGGGTCTACTTGGTTACTATGTGTGTTGCTCAAACTCCTTTTGTGATTATTCCCTGCGTTTCCTGGAATAAAGACTGTTAAACGTTTCCCCGTGCCTCCAGCATCTTCCTGCAATAGCGAATTGTGACAGAAGACCCGACCAAAACAGTTACCTCCGTGTATCTACCCTCCGTTTTTGTTTCCCATCTTCTCTCACTGTTTAAAAAAAAAAAGACTGCTTTGTAAGTAATCTTCCTGATTTATCTCAATTCTTCAACATATCCAACAGTGTAGAAAAACTTGACGATGTAACAAAAACTATGGACTCTCTCTTTTCTAGCACTTTAGATACAGTTGCTCCTTTACGCTTAAGGAAGATCAAAGAAAACAGTCTAACTCCGTGGTATAATGAGCACACTCGCCCCCTAAAGAGAGCAGCCCGGAAAATGGAGCGCAGCTGAAGGAAAACAAAACTAGAGGTATTTTGTATAGCTTGGCGGGAAAGTACCCTATCCTACAGAAAAGCATTAAAAACTGCTAGATCTGATTACTTTTCTTCTCTTCTAGAAGAAAACAAACATAACCCCCGGTATTTATTCAATACAGTCACTAAATTAACGAAAAATAAAGCATCAACAGGTGTTGGTATTTCCCAAGAGCACAGCTGTAATGACTTTATGAACTATTTTACTTCCAAGATCGATACTATCAGAGAGAAAATTGTAACCATGCAGCCGTCAGCTATAGTATCGCATCAGATAGTGCACTATAGATCCTCTGAGGAACAATTCCACTCATACTCTATTATAGGAGAGGAAGAATTGTATAAACTTGTTAAATCATCTAAACCAACAACATGTATGTTAGACCCTATTCCATCTGAACTACTAAAAGAGCTGCTTCCAGAAGTCATAGATCCTCTTTTGGCTGTTATTAATTCATCGTTGTCTTTAGGATATGTCCCCAAAACCTTCAAATTGGCTGTTATTAACCCTCTCATTAAAAAACCACAACTTGACCCCAAAGATCTAGTTAATTACAGACTGATCTCAAATCTTCCTTTTCTGTCAAAGATACTAGAAAAGGTAGTATCCTCACAATTATATTCCTTCTTAGAGAAAAATGGTATCTGTGAGGAATTCCAGTCAGGATTTAGACCGTATCATAATACTGAGACTGCTCTCATTAGAGTTACAAATGACCTGCTTCTGTCATCTGATCGTGGTTGTATCTCTTTATTAGTTCTACTGGATCTTAGCGCTGTGTTCGACACTATCGACCACAACATTCTTTTGAATAGACTAGAAAACTTTGTTAGCATTAGTGGAAGTGCAGTGGAAGTTATAAAAAACTGGATGACAAGTAATTTCTTACTGCTAAATTCTGAAAAAACAGAGGTGTTAATTATCTGACCTAAAAACCCCAAATGTAATAACCTAGAACACTATCTAACACTTGACGGCTGCTCTGTCAATTCTTCTTCATCAGTTAGGAACCTAGGTGTGCTGTTTGATAGCAATCTTTCATTTGAAAGCCATGTTTCTAATATCTGTAAAACTGCGTTTTTCCATCTCAAAAACATATCTAAATTGCGACCTATGCTCTCAATGTTAAATGCAGAAATGCTAATTCATGCGTTTATGACCTCAAGGTTAGACTATTGCTTTACTGGGTGGTTGTTCTGCACGCTTGATCAATAAACTACAGTTGGTCCAAAATGCAGCAGCTAGAGTCCTTACTAGAACCAGGAAGTATGACCATATTAGGCCGGTTCTGTCAACACTGCACTGGCTCCCTATCAAACATCGGATAGATTTTAAAATCTTGTTAATTACTTATAAAGCCCTGAATGGCTTAGCTCCTCAGTACTTGAGCGAGCTCTTATCACATTATACTCCTCCACGTCCGCTGCGTTCTCAAAACTCTGGCCGTTTGATAATACCTAGAATATCAAAATCGACTGCGGGTGGCAGATCCTTTTCCTATTTAGCACCCAAACTCTGGAACAATCTACCTAACACTATTCGGGAGGCAGACACACTCTGTCAGTTTAAATTTAGATTAAAGACATTTCTTTAACCTGGCTTACACATAACGCACTAATACACTTTTATTATTCAAATCCGTTAAAGGATTGTTAGGCTGCATTAATTAGATCAGCCGGAACCGGGAACACTCCTCATAACACACGATGTACTCGTTACATCGTAAGAAGAATGGCATCTACGCTAATATTTGTCTGTTTCTTTCTTATTCTGTTTCTCCGTCCGTGTCCGGATCAGATGGTGAATCGGCGCCGGGAGATGATGTCTGCGACCCTGATCGTCGGTGGAGACCGGACACCTGGATGAGCCCTGGGGACATATCCCCAGTGAAGACCTCGACTTAAATACAATAAAACTAAAAATAAAACAAAATAACTAAAAATAAAAATAATAAAATACCTAACTACATAATACTATTATTGTTAGAAATTGCAACAATATAAAAATAGAAATATAATGCATTTAAAATTTAATTAAAACAATAAGTAAAAAAAATAAATAAACAATAATATCCTGGCCAGAGGAGAACTGGCCCCCCGACTGAGCCTGGTTTCTACCAAGGTTTTTTTTGTTTTGTTTTTTTTCTCCATTCTGTCACAGAGGGAGTTTTGGTTCCTTGCCGCTGTCGCCTCTGGCTTGCTCAGTTGGGGACACTTAATTTCTAACGATTATCATCAATTTGATTTCATATATACTATTTAAACTAAACTGAGCTAGACAATGACATCTCTGAATTCAATAATGAAATGCCTTTAACTGAAAATTGAGTGTTTAATCTTATTATACATTACTGACACTCTATTCTCCAATTTGATACTGTTAAGTGCTTTGACACAATCTGTATTGTTAAAAGCGCTATATAAATAAAGGTGACTTGACTTGACTTTTTTGGTTTCTGTTGTGTCCATGGATCCTCTCCTTCATCTGGAATACCTCCTCCTCCTGCTGGAGCAGGGGGAGAGATCGTTCGAGGGCCACACCAGACTATTCCTGGTACTCGCCAACCTCTCCAGCTACCCGGACGACGCGCTCTGTGCTTTCCATGACGCCAATTTAAACTCCGCGTACAGAGCGCCGTCATCTGAGGAAGGCCCTTGAGCGAATTTCAACGCCTTTGTGGAGTGGACACTGGCGAGACACAGAACCCCGTTCACCGTCTGTCTCGACGGGGATCTTGCCAGTGCCACTCCGGATACAGTCCCCAGCCCACCATTTCCCCGCTGCGCGGAGCGCATGCCAGAGCCCACCGTGACCGACGAGCCATCGTCACATGGAGCGACAGAGCAACGGATCGCTGCAGAGCCGGAGCTGCTAGTGACGTCAGTCCAGGTGCGAGTGCCGGCAACAGAGCCCGCCACGAGGGAGAATGCCACGGACAGTGAGAGTGCGGAGAGGAGCTCCACCCCCTGCACCGTGGCTGAGGGTGAGCTGATAATGCATCTGGGGCTGCTGGACTTAGAAGGGGACCTGATAGACTGGGAAACTGATCTGGAGATCGATCTGCCCCCTCTCCGTCGTCCCCACTGGTCCCATCCAGCCCTCCTTCATTTCTGGTCCCCATGTTCAGCCCAGAGGAGGCTCCCGAACCTCAAGTGTCTGCTCCTCGAGAGCGCCCTCCAGATCCCGATATTCCAGAGCATCATTCTGTTCCCTTGTTCAGCCCAGAGGAGGCTCACAAATGCCCGCCCTCCCACCCGTTCTTGCCTCCTCCTCGGCCGTTGTCATCTGGCAGCCCCTCCACTCGCCCTCAGCCCCCTATCAGTACGATGCGAGCCCCGCGGGACTGCCATCCTCCAGCGTCACCGTGGCTGGAGTATCCCTCACCTCCGTCTCCAGCCTCCGAGGCCCGGACTCCGCCTCGGCTCGTTAACCTGTCGGCTCCACCATGGCTCCTAGCTCCCTCCTCTCCGCCGTGGCCCATCTATCCACTGGCTCCGCCGGGCTCCCTCATCCCTCCGGCTCTGCCTTGGTCTGGCGTCGACCATACTGCTCCTTGGGACTCCACTCCTCCGGCTGCGCCTCGTCCGTCAGGCACCTCCATCCCCTCGGCTCCTCCTCAGTCCTCTGTCGCTCCGGCTCCACCGCGGCCTTCTGGATCCCCGCCTCCGCCTCGGTCGCGGCGCCATCTGCTCCTCCTTGGCCCTCCGGATCCTCCCCATCGCCCTTGCTCTTCGGCTCTCCATCTCGGGCTCCTCCACCACCTGCTCCGCCATCGTTGGTCGGCCCCCTGGAGTCGGCGGCCATTCCTCCTCCATGACTCCTCCTTCCGTCGGCTCTACCGTGGGCCGTCATCATGGCTGTGGCCTGGGTCCCGCCTGGCTCCTCCTGCTCCGGGCCACTCCTGTCTCCTTCCTGGGTCCTCCCTCCTTCATCACCTCCCTGGTCTCTCTCAGCCTGCCCCCTCCCGGGTGTCCATCCTCCTCCTGAGCCTCCTCCCTAGTTCCCACCCACCCCTTCCCATGTTGTTTCTACGGTGCGAGGACGCACCTTCCGGGAGGGGGGCGATATGTCAGGTGTCTGGACTGTCTGTGTCGTGTTTTGCCTCTGTTCCTGTTTTTCCTTATTTGGTCATGTTCCTGTCCTTGTTTAGTTTGATTATTAGTTGATTCCCCACATCTGTCTGTCCCTCGTTATCCTGAGTTTAAAAGCCCTGTCTGTTCAGTTCATGTTTGTCGGGTCTACTTGGTTACTACGCGTGTTGCTCAAGCTCCTGTTGTGATTATTCCCTGTATTTCCTGGATTAAAGACTGTTAAACGTTTCCTCGTGCCTCCAGCATCTTTCTGCAACAGCGAATTGTGACACCAGGGTCTTCCTTCTTCTGATTTTTTTTGTGGTGATTGGCACACAGCGCAAAGTGAATTGCAACCACCAACTGGGAAGGAGTGAGGATCAGAATGTATTTATTATTTCCTTTTTTTTTATTGAATTGCAAACAAAACTGTATTCTCTTAACTAACTGTGTTACTTTCAAATATTATAAAAATGGGTAACACTTTATTTTGATAGTTCACTTTAGACATTCTACTAACAGTAAGTAACTTTGCAACTACATGTCAACTAGCAGTCATTAGAGTATTAGTAGACCTTTCATCTTCTAACACTTTATTTTGATGGGCCCACACAACATATATAAAAAAAAAAAAAAAACAACTTTGCAAATATGTCAACTTATTATACTAACCCTAAACTTAACCTAACAGTCTACTCTGAGAGTTAGTAGACATGTAGTCGCAAATTAATGAGAATTAGTTGACATGTAGTTGCAAAGTTACTATAGTTAGTAGAATGTCTAAAGTGGACTATCAAAATAAAGTGTAACCTAAAAATCAAAGAATTCCTCCTTTTGTGTTCCTTTTCAAAATGTTCATTAACACAATTTCTGCTCCTTCTTTAATTACACTGTTTCAATCTTTTTTTTTATATTTCACATTAACTGTATGTCTACTGCGCATCTTTTTTTTTGTCTTTACACTCATATCTGCTAAGTCATTTCCTTTTAGTCCCACATAAACTGGTACTCACAAAAAATAAATAAATAAATTAAAAAAAAAAAATAACACTTAACCCATCCCATCATCTGAATCCAGGAGCAGGTTTGGACACTCCCGCTATATAACATTTGCATAGCATGTCTGCTCTACTTTGAGTACAGTATGTTCCCAGGGTTAACCCCATGTTCCTATGTTAGCCCTAACCCCAACCCCAACCCTGGGAACATATGACACTTTGCCATGTGTTCATAATTAGCATATAAATCTGGGGAACATAGGACCCTGGGAACATTGAGTGATTAGGGTTTATGTTTAATATTCTGAACATTTACAGTTCAGGTAATTAGCTAAAAAACAAAAAAACAAAAACAAAACAAAAACCTCTACCCAGAATTGAGTGGCCATGAATCAAGATGACAAATTTAAAATATTGCATTTCGTAGGAGTCACGCACAAGCCGAGCAACGGCCGTTGAGATGAATGCAAATGCTAACAGATAGTTCTCTCCCAGTATTGCAGAACCCTTTGGATAATGCCAGTATCATGCTGTGGATTTAATTTGATGACACTGCATACACACACTTATAATATCATGCAAACCATGTTGCTAAGAGAGTCTTGTTTCCTAAGGGACAGCTTGTGTTTTGTTTTGTGCAGAATTCAGCTTTGTGCTGTGGGGTTTATGACTCAGCAAGACAGCTCAGGGTACAAAAGCTACATGTTCCCCAGGTTTGCCAGCATGACCTACAAACAATATCAGCAGTCTTACTATTTCAATTCAAGCCAGTCATTGTGAAGAACTGGCATGAGACTGGGGACTAGTGCTCAAGAGTCTGGAACTCACATTCGACAAGGGATAATGGGCACAGGTGCCACCCGATAACTTGCTGCTTTCGAAACCATTTGCATATTTTCATTTGCTTGTCAAAGAAGGATTTTGACCCCTTAGCTGGGTGTTTTTCAGCAGTGACTGATTGGTATTCAGGGATTCCGTAGGGTTGGAGAGGAATTGAATAAAGACAGAACCTGTTCCTCTCGGAATAATATTTGTTGAGTCAACAGATGGCGGACGCAAGCACTCAAGAATTTGGATCGTGCTTAAAATACATTTAAAAATGTGCAAACTGTCTGCTATTTTAATGTTTTTTCCAGTGGTTTTTCCACTGGTTGTCTTGCGATGGCATTCCTGAAGTGTCCAATCTGATAGACACAAACAGACTTTGACAAGAGGACCATCTGTGGTCATCGTGTTTGTTTGTTCGCTTATGCATCAAGAACACTTAAGTTCCTGGTCTGGAATTTGGCCTTTGGCTGTGCTGGCATGATGTGACTGTTGGAAAATTTCCCAGTGGACACAATACTATTTACATCAGAATCAAGTGGAAATGTTCTGGCTTGTCTTTATACCAGTGGCGTGTGAATTTCAACATCCGAATGACAGCCAGAGGGAAAGTAAAAAGGACACCAGGATGTACACTGAACCTTTTATTCGGTGTATGAGATGTGTGAAACGTAAAAGAGAAAAATACTCAGTCAACCTGAAGCTTGTTGATATTAACAGCTGGGATGAAGAAAAAGTGCAATCATGTTCAAGTCAGCCCGAATCAAAGTGGCCATGAATCACTCTTTGACATCAGTTAAGATGAGTGCATGGATGCAGATGATGTCAAGTCACTGCCATGGTGACGGATTGGGACAATGCACTTGAATAGAACATATTAAATAGCTTGCCATAGTCTATAGTTGCAAATAGTTTTGATAAGACAGAACGTAAATAAAATATGAAATAACTATAAAGATCAACGAGAGGATGTCAAATCAAAGTGTGTCATTGCAGGTTTATTGTTGTAAACTAAAGTAAAGTTGTTTAATTATTATTATTAAATTGAAATAAACCTGAAATGAAATATGAATATTAAAAAAAAAGAGAGAAATGTTGCTTTGGAAATTAAGTTCAAGTTAAAGCACTAAAATGTCTACCTGGAAATAAATATTATCAAACTGAAATAAAACTAAGTGAAAACTAAATAGTCATTTTAAATATAATTTTTTTTATGAAAAAAAATTCATTCATATATATATATATATATATATATATATATATATATATATATATATATATATATATCTAAACAACATTACAACGAGCTCGATAAAAAAAATAAGTATCAGATTCAACCTTTTTATGACATAGTACAGTTAACACTTTAGCTTATGTAACAAGGCATTTATTCTCCAAACTCTTCAAGGTAGCCTGAAACATTCAGTTGAGTATTCATTTGAGAGCATTGAGAAAAGAGTCTCAGACTTGAATGCGAGCCCATAGATGTTTGCATAACTAATGTGATGATTACAGAAATAAATGGCACAGTACAAGGCTCTGAAGGACAGAAGGTTGAGGGGAAAAAAAAATTAAAAAAAAATTAAAAAAAAAAATAAATAAATAAATAAAAAAAAAATAAATAATAAAAATAAAGAGTTGGGCTGTTCCCACGAGCTTAAATATTCCATTAATGTAAGCTAAACTTAAATATTTTGACGACAAGCACTCAAGATTGCAGGAAGTCAATTTCCTTCTGCTTTTCATTCTTACTTATGCGAAACAAACCTCTCTGGAATTGAGTTCTTTCAGAATTCTGATAGAGCCTTGTTTAAACAGCATCTTCCATTTTATATCTTGGGTGTTTAAACATGGAAGGCAGACTTCCACGTAGAACCTTCACCTGAGCTCTTCTGACAGAATCAGAACCCCTAAGTGGATTAACCAGCACATACACAAAAGCACAGTATTTCTTCATAGCAACAAAACCTCAAAGAAATATAAGAAAAAATATTTAAAACATACTTAAAAAGGGACAAGAATGAAATAAACCGTGTTGGGCATATTACTTAAAAATAAATAAATAAATAAATAAATAAATAAATTAATTAATTAATAATAATAATAATAATAATAATAATAATAATAATAAATCAAATGTCAAATAACTTGGATGCCCCCAATATTAAATGTTAAATTAATGAAATAGACGCTAAATGGAATACAATATTATTATAAAACATTGTACATTAGTCTACACTATTTATCTACTGACACTTAGTCTTAGTTCAAACTGCAGGCTAAAGTGGCCCAAATCCGACTTTTTTGCCCAAATGTGACCTATATCTGATTTTCTTATGACAGTCTGAACAGCACAAATCCGATTTTTTCAAATCAGGCCCAGGCTACTTTCAAATGTGGTCCTAAATCGGATACATATCCGATGTTTTGCAATGCGACTTCAGTCTGAACGGCCATGTCGCATTTCATGCGATTTGTACGTCATTGAAATGCGACAGACGTCACAATTCTGCGCTGGAGGAAATCGTGCTCTCCTTCTTAATATTCTTATACTTATCACTTCGTTAGTTAGGCTCTGATTGCACATTAACTTAATTGCTAAACACACGCTAACACGAGCAGCATTTTTATTTCCGCAAACACAGTGCACTGCGTCTGACATCACGGCTTCTTCTGCGCATGCGGGTCACTTCAGGGCCATATACGGTTCACACATGAAACTGATGGCAGTCACATTTAAATGACAATATGAACAACAGCGCAAAAAAAAAAAACAAAAAAAAAAAAGATTTTAGCAAAAAATCCGATCTGAGCATTAAGACCTGCAGTGTGAACTAAGTCTTAGCATCAGTCAGTCAAGCATTATAATATATTATGATAATTTAGCATTATGTGATGGTAGAACTTTAGTAATTAGTATAACCAAGTATGAATGCATATTTGTCATGTTGACTGAACTTAGGACTGGTGGTGGTGCTTATTTAGTGTTTGTCATTTAGTGTTTCTATAAAAAAATAAATAAATAAAAAAAATTACAAAAAAAATAAAAGTGGGGGGTGGGGGGGGGGGGTGGGGGGGGGGGGGTGATGAGATAAAACTACTACGAATTCTACTACTAACAACACTATAAAATGCACTAAAGGATTAATGAGCTGCTGGGTTCATGAATATTAATCACGTTGCCTGCGTTTGCTCGAATTGATTTGCTGAAATCAAGACAGGGATGATAATAGTTGAGCGCCAGCCAATGAGATTGTCGTTTGCGCATTAGTTCCGCCCACTACCAGGGAACCCAGCAGTTCTTAAAAGCTGAAGAATTCCAAAGGAATTTTGACAGGAAAATACAACAAAGAATATCGTTTACATGTAGCGCATCAATTCTGCATGTTATGCAAGACTCTCTTGCTCTGTATCTTTCTTTGCGGGTGTGAGAAAGCGATGGCAAGCTGTTCGCCTTCACAATAGAGTTTATAGTACGTCAAATACAGCTACACTGCGCATCCATTCAGATGAACTGAAAAATAAAATTAATAATATTATAATAAATTATAGTAACGCCGCATTTTATTGTCAATAACGGTAACGGCGTTGTAACAGGGGAAACAGTAATTTGTTTGATTACTCGTTACTGAAAAAAATAACGCCGTTAGTAACGCCTTTTGTTTATAACACCGTTATTCCCATAACTGGAAATAAATAATGTGAAAGTAGATTCAAATAACATTGACAATAGGAACTTTTTGGCAGCCTTGAATGTGATTGTTCTGGCAAGCGACTTCTTTCAAACGAGTTGTCAATTTGCATATGTGGACGAACTAGGAGGCATTTAGCATTTGAATGATATTTGTGTGCCAGGTGAGCGAGAGAGATTGAACAGTAACAGAGATGAGCAGAGACAGAGGGACATCTGAGGGAAGGATGCAAAGAAATCAAAGTCAAACCCAGTTCCCATGAAGACTGACCAGAGGAGACCTTGGTCGGACGGCCGACAGAATTTCAGATTGCTTTCATGAACGGGACGGACCTCAGAATGACTAGACTATAAGCTTGAAATGACATTTTAGAATGGAGGATGACAACGAATTGTGTAGAGCTCTGGGATGTTATGTACGGAGCGATCTTTGACTGATGCAAGCTTTGGGAATCAAACAAATATCATCAAACCCTATCTGCAAAAGGAAATAGGTGTGTGTGCTGAATATTAACTGTCATCAGGGAGTCACCAGTGTGTTATGAAGCACAGATCTTCAAATCCCGGTTGGTGAGGCAGAATGAGAATAACACTGCTCTCCGTGTACCTCTGATGCTTTAAAAACCAGTAGAGGACTGTTCAGTTAGCACGTCCAAGGTCACCAGATTGATCACTGCACATATAAGACCCTTTTTACCAGCGCTGTGACCCAGATTAACATCTGCTGATGCCAGTCAGCCTCCAGGCCCTATTCAGCTGCTGTGGGACACAAAATCAGCCTTGGCTCCTTTTCGACAACTTAATATTGCTATAAAATTGCACATAGTAGGTCATTCATTGATATGCACAGTGTCACCAACTCAGTCAAGTGTTTTGCATGTCTGCTAACCATTAGTATTAACTTGTGTAGCCAGAAAAGCATACAGATTAACACTATAGCTGGCATAAACTGACCTGGATCAGCTTGGAGATTCATGAAGTTGGTATTTTCTGCACAGGCCCTATAGAGCTGTTCAATTTGTAGTACTAAACTCTGAAAAAGCTTTAAAGCTTTAATTTCCCAGAGAAATTCCAAATTAAATTTAATTCAAATCAAAAACTGCAATTCAGAGAAAAAAAAAAAAAAAAAAAAAAAAAAAAAAAAAAAAGTTCTGTTGTTAAAATTCCTAGAAATTACCAGAGCAAGAGTTGCTACAAGTAATTGATTCATCAAGCATTAAAAAAAAAAAAAAAAAAAAAAAAACACACATATGTGAACTGAACTCTTTTAACAAACCAATCATTGTTGTTGATTTCCATGCACTGACTGTTGTTTTGTTTCTTTGACACCTACCGCCCCAGCAGACACAGGACATCAATATAACATCAAGTTGACATTGGACAGACGTTGCATTTCGGTTGAGAATGAAAATTGGTTTGACGTCAGCATTTGACACAAATTTGACGTTGACTTAACATTGGATTTTGGTTACACAACCTAAAAACAACAAATATCAATGTCAGCTGACGTCGGTACTGAACATCAAATTAACATTGACATTAAATGTTGAATTAACATTGAATTTTGGTCACCTGACGTTGCAAAATATAAAATTTAACCAAATATCGATGTCTTATGACATTGTGTGCCTGCTGGGACCTACCTAAAGATTGCAGAAGACCATGTAAATTCTTGGTGTCTCCTGATGGCAGTGGCCTCTTTCAAAAGGATAATGCACCTGCCACACTGGAGAAATGGGCTGGTTTGAAGAACTCAACAATAAGTTTAAGGTGTTGTCTTGGCCTCCAAATTCCCCAGATCTTAATCCAAATGAACATCTATAGCAGGGCTGTCCAAACGCGGTCCTGGAGAGCCAGTATCCTGCAAATATTAGCTCTAACTTGCCTCAACACATCTGCATGGAAGCTTCTCGTATGCCTAGTAAGAGCTTGATTAGCTGCTTCAGGTGTGTTTAATTAGGGTTGGAGCTAAACTCTGCAGGACACCGGCCCTCCAGGACCGAGTTTGGACAGCCCTGATCTATAGTATGGTGCATGTGTCAGACTCCACTCCATGAGGGCCACTGTCCTGCAGAGTTTAGCTCCAACCAGCTGCAAAACAGCTGCCTGGAAGTGTCTAGTAATCCTGAAGACCTGATTAACTGGTTCAGATGTGTTTAATTGGGGTTGGAGCTAAACTTTGCAGCAGAGCAGCCCTCCAGGAACCAAGTTTGACACCCCTGATGTATGGTATGTGCTGAACCACTAAATCTGATCCACAGAGGCCCCACCTTGTAATTTGCAGGACTAAAAGGATCTGCTTCTTTTCCCATGTCTTATGCAGTCCTCAATGCATGAGGGGGACCTACATGATATTAGGCAGGTGGATTTAATTTTGGCTGATAAGTGTACTTATTCAAAAGAAGCACCTACTCAGCGACTATGCAATTTTGGACAGCCAAAGTCCTAACTTGTTTAGCAGCTTACGTAATGTTAATCACAGAACTTATTTTATTCATAATTTGAAAACCACTTTTCACCAAATTGATATGCAAATTGAGAGGCAGTAAAAATACATTTGTGTGCTAATAAAACTGATCAGCAAAACATTTGTGCACTTTATGTATTTACAGTTTATAGCATCTTCCATGATTAAGGTGATTTCCATGATTTCAGTCTAGAGAAACAGCTGGCTGTCACTTCTGAGTATTCAGTATGTCATGTTTTGTACTCTTGCTCTGCAAACAAGGGCAGCTAAGCAAAGATTATGTGATTGATGAAGTCAAAAAAAAAGTTCACTGCACCCATCTCTGTTCTTGACTTCTCAGTTTAAAAATGCTAATTACAAACACTATGCACACAGTGGGAAACATTTTGAAATGTTTTCAATATGCATGCCTCACAGCCCAATGATTGAAATGCCCCAGTCCCCAATATTGGGAGAAAGAGAATTAATGGATGATAAACCCTGACTAGTGCAGAATTAAGGGGAAATGTGTTTGCTATAACAGTGGAATGCTTCAGATTAACTTCACCCCTCTGCTTCTAGGAGTACTACAAAGGCTAAAGATGAGTGACAGAGGAAACCAATTTCCTCAGGGGAGAATTTCCCTGCGTTCTTACTTCAATGAGATCATGATTTCCTAACCCTAACCTGCTCTCTGAGAAAACTGCCACTTTAATGTTACAAATATAAGGGAGAAAGTTATGTGTAGCATATGTCTGATGCCAAAACATGGCAATTAAAGTTTACTTTTTCTGCACTTTTTATTGCTGTTCCCAAACACCCCCCCAAAAAAGAGAACTGACTTAAAATAAATAAACAAAAAAAAAAACATAAAGCTGCATATACGCTTCAACAACACTGACACCTAATTTATGTGTTGGCTCTGAAATGTAAATGTTCTGGCACAAATATAAGAAAACACTCCAGTGTTGGCTGACAATCCTACTATTGATACATGTTCTGTTGACAGGTGGAAATCCACTGATTGGCCAACTTTCTTTGTGAAACTGCTCTGAAAAAAATATTTTTATTTTAACTGGTACACATCTCTCTAGAATACTTTACTCTAATTGGTAAGTTTCAGATGTTTATATTTCTTAAATCACTCCCTACTCTAAATCTCTCTCTCTCTCTCTCTCTCTCTCTCTCTCTCTCACTCTCTCTCTCTCTCTCTCTCTCTCTCTCTCTCTCAAGCAAAATCTGTTTGTTCATTTGTGACCCTGGACCACAAAACCAGTCTTAAGTGTCAATTTTTCAAAATTGAGATTTATACATCATCTGAAAGCTGAATAAATATGAATTGTCTATTCCTACAAATATACCTCAGCGACTTAAGACTTATTTTGGTGGTCCAGGGTCACATTTGTTTGAGTAGCCATAAAATAAGCAGGGAAAATGCAAAGTCATTATCGCAAAATACACCCCTTCAGGGTGATAACCTGTCTGGGTTTGTTTTGTGATAATGACTGGCTAGTATCCCTTACATACCACAATATACATAAAAGTAACATTGTTTCACCATGTCTCTGCCTCTTTTGCATGTGTAATGTAGGAAATATATATTCCAGATGTATAATGGGATAATTAGGGTGCATTCAGGGACCTAATTCTCTGCATCATTTCCTCTATATTATCTCAAACAAGCACTGATTAAGAAGAAACACTTCTGTGATTAAACCGTAAGTCTAATTGAAAAGTGCAATACGCAATGAGTAAATGGAGGATTAGAGAGGGAGAGAAAAAAACACAACCTGTGCAAATGTAGCGAGTTCCTGTTATTTCCTCGGACAACATCCCACAGCAGAAATATGCTATGGAGAAATTATTCAAAACAGTCAAGCATGAAATAGAAGCCAACAGAGAAAAACATGTAATTAAAAAATGATAATAATTGATTTCCAAAGGTCCATGTGGAACCACAAAAAAAATAATTTTATAAAACAATTTGATATATATATATATATATATATATATATATATATATATATATATATATATATATATATATTTTTTTTTTTTTTTTTTTTTTTTTTTTTTTTTTTTTTTCAGCTTTTAAGCATTTGCTAATATTAGATTATTATTAATTGATTCTTTGGTGAATAGTAACGCAGGAAACCAGAGGTGCTAGCTTTACAATGGTATAGCAAGTTTATTTATTTTTATTTTTATTTTATTAGATTTTATGTATTTATTTATTTATTTTTTCCTTCTAAGACACTCAGATAAAGACTGTAGACATTAAAGGTTACAAAGGTTGTGTGCATGGAAATAGTAACCATCAGCTCTGTAAGTAAGACAGCATACTTATACAGGCAAAAGGCTAATGTACAGTCAGAAAATATTTGAAAGCAATTCGTTATAATCGTTCCATTTAAATATCTCAAATCTCTAAGTGCTTTCTGCTTTTAAAAAAAGACCACAAAATATATTCTACAAAGATTAAATAGTACATCCATCACATTTTCCTACCCACTCACCGACTTCTGAAAACAATTAGCATCTTAGCATTATTTATTGAGGTGATAGTGAAGTATGGCAGCGCTGTGGTGCCCTCTGACCCCACTGATGGCAGGATACGTCTTTAGATGAAGGTGTCCTTGACTGGATTCACACAATCCTAATGGGAAAATTAGCCTTGCTTGCTATAATTGACACTTTATGTGAGGAGCATGGCAACAAGACAAAAATATCAAGGATCTGCTAAAACTGTCAAACCAGAAGTCTCTCTCTCCCACTCAATCATGCATACTAATTCTGCAAGGTGCAAACAAATAACAATGAATGATTTCTTCATTTAAAGTACACAGGAAGAGCTGTGTGTGTGTGTGTGTGTGAGAGAGAGAGAGAGAGAGAGAGAGAGAGAGAGAGAGGGAGAGAGAGAGAGAGAGAGAGAGCCTTTAATATAAACATTTTTCATTGGGCAACTTTGGGCAGGATGAAAAAAAACATATTTATTTATTTATTTGCTTGCTTACTTTCTTACTTACAAATACAAAAACATAGAAGATATTGATATATACACACTGTATATCCCAATTCAGCCAAGTAATAAATAAATAAATAAATAAATACAGCCCTAGTAAGTAGATGATAGATAGGCCTAAATACTATATCCTATATACACTAAATACATACATAATGCAAATAGGTAGCCAGCTACTGTAAATAAACCTATAGATAGATAAATACAATATAGATCTGGTAAATAGATACATAACATAAATAGATATGTAGATACTGTAAGTAGATAGGTATTATAGCTAGATAGATAGGTAGTACAGCCAGATAGATTCAGTAAATATTACTATAGCTAAATACTATACATAGCTACAATAGACAGATATACTATGACTAAGTGTTTATGACTTTAAGTGTCGTCAATAATAAGTGTAATAATCAAGTATTGACATTAGACATGCTTTCTTCCTCTGCTACTCTTTTCACATAAGGTGATTAAGTGCTTTGTTACCTGACCCTTTGATATGCCTGCTATTGCTGGTTATTAAAATTCAAAGAGTTGGCACTTTTCACAAATAATTATGTTGCTGCTGAAAAGTTCTGACCTTTCCATTGTTGTTCAATTCAGAAGGACGACACAAATAATAAATAAGTTAATATCCATAAAATTAAAACACATTAAGCAAGCACATTCCCCAACCCTAGCAATGTATTTTAGCATGCCGTATGAATCACGGGTAAATAGCACAGACCTTTCCTCATGCAGTTTTAATCCTTAACCATATTAAAACAGGCTGAGAGGCAGTAACTGTGGAGAATAGCCAGAAAAGAAAAATGATTCAGATCAAGAGGATTAAGTAGAGAATCAAAAGTCACACCCTGTCTCCTTCCTTATTACGTATTAGATGCCAGACACTGAAATTTTAAGTGTTATTCACGCTCAAGCCTGTCACTGGTGATTTAATAATGCTGGAGGAGAATAAAAGAATCTAAATTCCAGTGGCAGTCATGCAGTAAGAGGAAGGAAAAGAAACAAAATATCATTATCTCACTCTTAGTGTCAGATTACAAGCAACATTTTGCATGATGTAGTACAATCTGTTGCTCCTGATACGGTTTTTCCTAAGGAAATTGGGATCAATGGCAGTTTAGTTCAGATAAAAAGAAAATTGTGAGCATGAACAAACAACAATAAAGATTTCCTCCTATGCACACGCCTACAGTAGATGCTTGTTTTCTAATTATGAAGTTACCATGAGCGTTTCAGATAAGAACGTGATCGACAGGCAAATATGAAAACAAATATGACGATGTGTAAGTGAATTATGTATAAGTGTGTTATTTCAACTATAGGCACTTGTTGGCGCTATGGACTTGTCCAGCAGTGTAAAAAAATAAACAAATTTAAAAAAAAAATTCATTCAACAAGAAAGCATAAATGTATAAAATAAGCACACAGCACAAAGACATATATGTATAACGGTGCGAAAGATTTATATTTTAGATTCATGCATCACTCATTCATCCATTCATACACTCATTACATCATCTTTTTCTAATATGATTGGTCATTCTCATATGTGTAATTTAGCAACCACCCCTTTGTTACTGGCAAAACAGTTTTTTTTTTTTTTTTTTTTTAATTCATATGCATCCGTTATTGCAACACACTAACTTTGGCTAAAGTCTTGGTACATTTTGATCTTAAAAGCATACACCTGTTAAGATTATTAATTTAAAATATATTTAAAAAAATATATAAAATACATATGAAAATAATATATATATATATAAGAATAAAATGCTGCTGAAAATTCATCTTTGCACCAAAGGAATATATTAAATGTACTCGCCCTCAGGCCATCCAAGCATTTGCTTTCACATCAAAACAGATTTGGAGAAATTTAGCGTTACATCACTAACTAGTGGATCCTTTGCAGTGAATGGGTGCTGTCAGAAAGAGATACAAAACAGCTGATAAAAACAACACAATAATCCACAAGTAATCCACACCATTCCAGTCCATCAATTAACATCTTGTAAAGTGAAAAAGTCATCTCATCTGAATCAGGAGAGAAATATGGACAGATCAATCACTGTTTACAAGTGAAAACAGTCCAAAGCAGATCTAAAGAAATGTTTCTGTGGATTTTGATGTGAGAAGACAACAGGAGATGGACAATTTTAATGTTTTGATGTTTATTTTATTTATTTTTAATATTATTATTATTATTATTATTATTATTATTATTAATTTTATTATTTTTTTAATCAGTCGTTTGCACTCTCATGCTGACGGCACCCATTCACTGCAGAGGATCTATTGGTGAGCAAGTGATGTAATGATAAATTTCTCTAAATCTCTTCTGATGAAGAAAAAGTCATTTACAGCTTGTAGGGCCTGACAGTGAGTTCAATTTTAATTTGATGTTGAACTATTCCTTTAATATTCTAACTTACATGCTGTTCTAAGCTTAACTTGGAAATGGCATAAACATCAAATCGAATTACAACATTACTCAAACCCAGAGAGGGGACTTTCTAGTTTCAGAAGTCCATGAGCTACTGTCAGACACACATTTGCATGTTTTCTAATAAAGGCATCCCTCTCTGTCTATATTTTCAACATCACATGCATGCAAATCACGATTCCACAGCAGACAAGCACAGTCACAGACATGGGAATATGAATATGGCTGGAGGCTACGCTCATTCTGACTACTAATATTTCTACTTTTCTTGTGCCACTTTTCATGTCATCGATCAGAGAGGTCACTATTTAATCCTCAGTTGTTTTACCGGGTTCAGCAAGCGCACTCCAACACACGCCACAGCGCCAGCTATTTGTGTCTGATTGCTGGCGAGTGGAATTGGAAGCCGTGGCATATTGTGCATCCTTTATCATTTCACACATGAATTATGGATGCTGCTGGAGCTAGTGGGTTTCCAAGAGCCAGTGTCCTTCATACGGACACATCTATTTGGAAGGTATGATATATGTTTCGTGACTCTAATGTTCCTGTAAGTCCTCTAGTCTAGGAGGATAGATAAATGATCTGGTGAGAAAATGAGGAGCCATATTTGGACCCAAATGTTGATAGATCGGGAAATAAAGTTATCTTTACATGACTACTGGAAACAGATTGAGCATCAGTCATGTTCCTCCAAAGTGCTCCAGACTTTGCCTACTCCTGTTGGGAGATATCTGTAACATTATTTGCTTTTTTCCTTTCTAATTCTAATTTATTATTATTATTATTATTATTATTATTATTATTATTATTATTATTATTATTATTATTATTATTATTATTATTATTATTATTTATTTATTTATTTAAATAAATTTTATTAAAGTGTAAGTATTTATTATTATTTAATTATTTTATTAAAATTAAATGCAGAATACCCATTCTGAATGATGATGATAATAATAGATATGTGATGATGATAATAATAATAATAATAATAATAATAATAATAATAATAATATGTATATGTATGTATATTTTTTAATAATAAAATAATTAAAAATATTTATATTTGAACATTTTTAAATTATGATTATTTATATTTATACATTTCTGTCTGTTTAATTTTGATGTTTATGCTGTGCCTCATATAGTATTTGATTTGACCTTCTGAGGTTCATGATCTCGATTTTCTATGACACTTGATGAAAAAACAACTTCTACTTTATTGTCGGCATCTGCTGTAAATATATGTATATGCAGTATATAAAAACTGCTTTAGCACTTAAAAATACAATAAGCTTATATATTTTTTTAAAAATATATATTTTTATTTTAAATATTTACATAAAATAAGCATTATTTATATAAAAACACTCATAGCATGTATTTATTTTATTTTATTTTATTTTATTTCTGTGTGAATATCATATCCAGAGAAACGTGCAACACACACAATATGTCATCAGTTTCAGATATCAGTGAGGGAGGCCATAAATTAATATTCTGCAGTGCGCTAACCTCCATGTCATGATGATCAATGAGCTTTGTTACTGGAACATGATCTTTCACACCTACAAGCTGTCCGTCAACACTTTCATAGCAGCATAACAATTAGGAGCGAGGCACCCGTAGATGCATTATGTCTTGACTTTACACCTGGCCAAATGGTACTACTAAACATACAACGGGTCTACACTAGAACACGATTTTAACACTGATGCAGAGTAAATGGAGTTAGATAATACCAATTACTGCTGTGTTCCTCTCTTACATTGCCATAAGATTTCTGATTCACCACGATTGTTTCACGATGCCAGTCTTTCGTCTGGGACAGCCGGAAATCGTGCAGTGTGTCTCGGGCGTTCAAGGGGTCATATGATGTGATTTCAAGATTTCCTTTGTTTTTGGAGTGTTCGCTGTTCGTGCATATATCCACAAAAGTTGCAAAGACCATAGTCTCAAACCCAAAGACATATTTTTTTCCAAAAGTTAAGACTCATCCACGCCTTCCTATGCCTCATTTAAACACGCCCCCACAAATCTATGTCACTGTGTGTAAAGATTTGCATAACACTGCCCAAATGTTTACACAGAGAAAGAAGGCGTAACTTTTATTCTCGCTGTAGTATTGTTGTCACTGCCACCAAGTCGTGGAGACGCTGTGTGTTTCCAAATATGGTAAGGGGCATAACATTTCCGTCACACGCTTGAGGTATTTGGCCAATCACAACACACTGGATAGCTGGCCAATCAGAGAACACCGCACTTGTCAGAACAATGAGCTTTGTAAAAATCGACATGTTTCAGAAAGGTGGGGCAGAAAGGAGCAACAATACTGTATGGTATGTGGAAAATAATGTGTTTTTGTTTTTTTGTTTTTTTTGTTTTTTTTTTACTTTAAACCACGTAAACAACATTGCATTACACCAAATACACAAAATAATGCTATTTTTAGCATCGTCATATGACCCCTTTAATATACTTTATTTAATACTAGTAATCCACTTATAACCAAAAAAATAAATAAATTACAAGCATAACCAAAAAAAATAAATAAATAAATAGTGGTACAGGATAATTAATGGTATAAGAATCAAGGAACACTTAATATAGGTTTTAATTAGAATGATGCATTTGTTGGATTTGACTGGATTTTATTCGCAAATCAAACAAAAGAAGTTTGTTTTTAAAAGTTTGCATTGAGGAGTTTTGCTGTCTGTTACATTTAAATCTTTTCTAGTTAAAGAAGCACTTAGTATCTCCCTGCATCTGCAGAGGTAAGCAGAGAATAGAAAGGTTGGGGATGAGTTAGTGCTTTCTGGACCACAGGGCATTTCTATTGATGCCATTTATTATTGATGTGATTTCTCCTTTTTCTTTTTTGGGGAACCGACTGGTTGAATGAAACGAGAGTAGGTGGTGCTAGCCGCACAAAATTGTGCTCTGCCGAGTCAAGGCCCTTTTTCGGAAGACTCACTGAAAGCACTGTCATATTTTTTTATTTATTTCTTACCTATATTTTTAAATTAAAAGTGCCCTTTGAAACATGGGATAAAAGGGCTCAGCTAGTCAGAACAGATATGCTGTTTTGCTCTGTTTGCTGCTTTGGTTCACAGCGTGGCATGGCCTGGTCTGGTTTCAGCTATTCAATCTCTGAACCGTAGAGGACGTTAAAACGCATCAGATGGGGAACGAGCACAGGGCAGAGAGCAGACAGCAGAGAGACTTGAGCAATGAGGCACAACCTGAGCATTTAAAGACGGAAAAGAAAGTTGTGTGTGCTTTTAAAAGTTAAGCTGAATGCAGTTTATTTGTACATGCTGTCTGCATGATGATTAGGTTGTTGTTTTCCCACCAAGATGATGTAATTTCCTGGATGATGATGTTAATTAAAGTTTACTCAAAAATGAAAATCTGCTTCACTCTCAGGCCATCCAAGATGTAGATGAGTTTGTTTCTTGAACTGAAGAGATTTGGAGAATTTTAGCATTAAATTACTTGCTCACCAATGGATCCTCTGCAGTGAATGGGTGCCGTCAGAATGAGAGTCCAAACAGCTGATACAAACATCACAATAATTCACAAGTAATCCACACCACTTCAGTCCATCAATTAATGTCTTGTGAAGTGAAAAGCGGCATCTTAGTAAGAAACAAATTCATTTTTAGTCATTTTTAACTTCAAACCTTTGCTTCTGGCTAAAATCTGAGACCTCTATTTATGATTTTGCTTTCCACAGAGAAAAAGTCATCTTGTCTGAGTCAGGAGAGAAATATGCACAGATCAAGCAGTGTTTAGAAGCATAAACAAAACAGTTCTAAACAAATATTATCTGTGGATTATGATGTGAGGGGACAACAGGGAATGGACTTTTTTTTGGAGAAAGCATTATTCTGGATTGTGGACTCATATTTTGTCCAGAAGTGAAGGTTTGGAAGTTAAAAATGTCTTAATGGTGGATTTGTTTCTTATGAAGATGTCGTTTTTCGATTCACAAGACATTAATTGATGTACTGGAGTTTTTGTGGATTATTGTGATGTTTTTTATCAGCTGTTTGGACTCTCATTCTGACGGCACCCATTCACTGCAGAGGATCCATTGGTGAACAACTGATTAAATGCTAAATTTATCTAAATCTGTTCCAATGAAGAAACAAACTCATCTACATTTTGGATGGTATGTGGGTGAGTACTTTTTCAGCAAATTTTCATTTTTGGGAGAATTTTTCTTTTAACTTGCTCTTGTTGGCTAAATCAATATTATGGAAATATAACAGGATGGAAAGTGAAACTGAAAATAAATTGCATTTACTTAAATTAGCCATACTGGTCTTAAAGCATGCTAACTT
>CM077252.1:20345339-20455339 GCA_039654775.1 Spinibarbus caldwelli | reverse complement strand
ACAGGGATGACCGCAAGCTTGGGAATACTGTCAAGTAAAGCTGATTCATACACTTGGGAGAGATTCACAAGGAGTGGATTGAAGCTGGAGTCAGTGCATCAAGAGTCACCATGCTCAGACATCTTCAGGAAAAGGGCTACCAAGCCACTTCTGAAACAGAAACAACGTCAGAAGCATTTTACCTGGGCTACGGAGAAAAAGAAGTGCACTGTTGCTCAGTGGTCCAAAGTAGGGCTGTCGCGATAACCGCAATATCGCAATACCGCGCTATTGAGGAGCATAACCACAGAGGAATGTAACAACCACAGCAACCGTAATATTTGCATGTTTTCTTTTATCGTAAGGTTATGCCCTTCTCGTTTTACACTTGGTGCATGTGTACTGAATATTAAATAAGTTAGTAATGATAACATTATGTGTACCATGCTGATTTGTTCAAAGGCTCAGTAGATTTGCACTAAACAAGCCTAAACAGACTGCGAATGAGAGAGAGATCGACTGAGCGCGTGCGATTACCTGCATCTGTCCTTCAGGCTGAGTCTTGTATATTTGTGAAAACAGGTTGTCATGTCCAAGGAAAGCAAAATCTATCTGACGCTCTGCTAGTCAGCTGAGCCTTTAAAAGTGGCACTCAAAGTTAAAATGATTTCAACAGCGTGTTTCATTAATTCTCTCTTTGAATGAATCAGAGTTTTTGAACGTGTAGTTGAATGAACGGTTTAAAGACTCACTCAAAGACAGTCCCTTGACACCACCTTGTGGCACAACAATGAAACTCCACTGACTGACAGCCCTCTAGAATACGCAGGTGAAATATCAACAGAAAAAGTCTCTTGCCCAATCAGATTCGAGGATCAGCACTAACTGTTACATAACAATAGCCTAACGATTTTATTGTCAGGTTTATGTTCTGTTATGTGGACCATAATTTTGTCAAAATTTCAAATTTCAAAATTTCAAACTTCAGCTTTGAAATGCACTGATTAGTATGTCCAGAGGTGAATTATTGATCTTTATGATATATAAAATAAAGATGAACCGTGTCAGATTCCTGTTTACACTGATCGCGAATAATTACATGCGAGTCATTTTTGTGTCGGCTGCATTGATCGGACACATCTGTAGGTCTGTGTGCCCAGTCAGCATCCAGAAAACAGCTTCACGTTAATGTGACAGTGGCACACAATGGGAACGGGTGGCTGGTGGGACACACAGAGGGAATAAGGACGGGCAAGACACCCACAGGTGCTGGGCCTGGCGGGCAAGAGAGGTCAGAATATAGAAAACCAGATACAGGAAGCATAATAAACAGAAGTGGTGGCACAGAGGTAGCATATGTCCTCTATCCTTCCTCCGGTGTGATTAATAAACCATTAAATCACTCTGATGCCAGCATAAAAATGAATGTGTTCAGTCGTTGAGCTGCTTTCTTAATTGGGCTCTTAAAATGGAATAATTATGATAATTGCTGCTTCTTGTGACTCTCACCTGAGCGTTAGTGCTGGAGGAGTTCAGGAAGCTCTCTGACCAAGCGCTCGATTACCCTTTTCTATGAAAGGCTGACTGTGACCAGTCTGGATTGAATGAGGAAGAAAAGAGAGAGGGGTAAAAGGAAGGGTTCGGACAAAAGGTGAACGAAGGATTTTGTCTGTAATAGCTGGAGGTGACATAATACAGTTGAGTTAAAAATTGTCCTCTTTGTGCCAGATGAATAGTGCGGCTAAAAATGATTACCCAGATAAAGAGATGAGCAGTACATTGCTTGCAGTTCAGAGTCTTTATTTAATTCAGTTACATATGATCTTGACTTCAGGTCCTGAACTTTTTACATCTTTGTTAATTTCCACTGAGGGATTCTGATATTCACTATCAGTTGTCTAACATATTATTGTACATAATGCATCTTCCTTATTATGTATTATGTTCACTCTAGTATTTATAAATATTTTGAATGAGCATTTATTTTTATATTTTCAATATAAATATAAAAGCATTTTATATTTTTCAATTTAATTTTTAGTAAATTTGTTTGTTTGTTCGTTTGTTTGTTCATTCAATCCATTTTTTTATTTGCATTTTTCATTGAATATTTATATTTTTTAAATTTCAGTTAGCATAAATATTTGTGCTAACAATAACAACACAATAATTTACAAATTATTTATTTATTTATTAATTAATTATTTGTTATCATTTATTTATTTATTTATTCATTTATTTACTTATTGTTTTTTGTTGTTGTTGTTGTGTTTTTTTTTTGTTTGTTTTTTTATCTACTTGATAAGTTGATTAGTCGACCATCCTGTCCAACTGTTTCCAGTCCAAACTTTTTGTACACCTACTGATTTTTCATATATATATATTTTTTTTTTTTTTTTTTTTTTTTTTAGAATTATAGTAGTGTAGCAGAATTACGTAATCAAATTTATTAAATATTATAAATGGTTGGACGTAAATTATGAGATTTCCGTAATGTAATGAGATTTATGTAGTGAATATCAAAGCAAAACAAAACTAAGATTGTCAAGGCAATTATCCAATGTAGCTAATTTATTGTCTGTAATTGTTGCAACCAACCATCCAACCATAAATTAATTAATTAATTAATTAATTAATTAATTTGTAAAGACATTTGTAAGTACTATATGTCAACAAAACTAATAGCTTGTATTTTAGCACATTGTTTAGATCAAAAGGTTTGACAGATCATAAGATCTGACAGGGTGTGTCTCAACTTTATTAACTGTATGTTTATGTGAATGTATCATTATTAAAATATTCACTGAACTCATTGTAAAAGTCCAGGTCCAACCTTCAATTATAAGTCTCAGCGGGTCTCATGACATTACCGAAATCATCCTGGAGGTATAATTATAAAATCAAAGGTTAATATTCATGAAAGGTCTTTATTTGATTTATTTATTTGATTATTTGATTCATTTGCGGCAAGGTTGATGAGGAATATTGCTTTATTATGGGATGCAATAACACAAAATTTTAGGTCAGCACAGCTGTGTGCTGATAAAAGAAAGAAAGAAAGAAAAAATACTCCAAATGCTCCAGATGCAAGAACCTAAGTCAGAAAATGTCTTCATTTCTAATGCAGGATTTCATCGGCAAAGATGAGGTTGGTTTTAATGACATAGCAGAACAGAACAGCGATGGCAAAAAGGATTTCCTAAAATCTCATTACATCGCTTCAACCATATTGGTGTTTCCACGCTCCCTGTAAATGTCCCATATTCTCTTTTTTTCCACTCCTTAAGTCGGTGGATATGGCTGCTGAAGTAATTTTTGAGTAAGTCTGTCTGAATTTCTGACAGGCTCCAGTGATTTGAAATGTGTGCATACCGTGAGTTCAGAAAGCATGCCTCTAGTGAGAAGCCTGCCACAGGAACATGACGGGAAAACTGAGAAATCTAATGGCTTCTAAATGTTCTTTCATGGGCTCTGAAGACAATTTACACTAGATACCTCTCCAGGTGTTTTTATAAACCGTCTTCCACACGTAAAATGTGTGATAAAATGTTCATATTCATCTCAGTGGGTCATAAATGGATTTTCTATAGCCACGTGGCCCCTGAAGTCATGTTTCAGGGTGGTGGTGGTGATGGTGGAAGCAACCTGAGAAGCTGACTTTTGTAGCCGTATATCTTCACAATAATCTTTGAAAGGAAAGATAAAAGATGGATAGACATAAAAGTAAAGGAAGATAAAAAGACAGAGTTTAGAGCCTCGAGAACACATGGATTTCTGCGTTTGAACTTTGTCAACACTGAGTTAGTTGCCAAGTATGTCAGTACTGTATCCACAAACGCTCTAGATTTGAAGACTCGCTGCTTTGACCATCCACCATTTTCGAAAGATTGAAGCGAAATGTCAAACGCTGAACTTCAAACGTCATGCGGGCTGCGGCAGCAGGTGGTGTTATTGTTTATTACAGAGCACATCCACAAAATCTCAGACCTGCATTTTCTTTCTGATGGTTTCACAAGAAGTAATGGAGTGAAAGGTCACTTTCTGTCATTTGTCATGACCATTAATTTAAATATTCTTGGTCAGAAATTTGAGCATTGTTATTATTATTCTTTTTATATTATTATTATTATTATTATTATTATTATTATTATTATTTGAAATTGTAAATTAATTATATTGAGTTACATATTATAGCAATATTATAGTAAATATGCAAATATATTATGTAATACATAAAGTTCAACTTTGCACCACTTTTTTATTTATATATTTTATTTCATGATTTTTAATTAATTATTTTATGAATGAATGATAAATAAATACATTTTTTCATTTTAATATCACATTTTGTAAACAAATAAATAAATAATGAAAACAAACAAACAAACAAACAACAGCAAAAAACATTATTCCATGCCTCTTATTTACTTAATAACTATTATTTAATAACTAATAACTACTTTTTTTTTTACTTAAAATTATTGAGGTTTTTCTTCATTTTAATATCAGTTGTAATATCACATTTTTTAAACAAATAAATAATAAAAAAACTTTATTCCATAACTATTATTTACTTAATAACTTTTACTTTATAATTAATAACTACTTTTTTCTCTTTCTTTCTTTCTTTCTTTCTTTATTTCTTTATTTTTACTTAAAACTATTGAGGTTTTTCTTCAATTTAATATCCATTGTAATATCACTTGTTTTTCAAAATAAATAAATAAAGCCAGGTTAACATTTAGAAGTCTTTTCTTTTTTTTCATAAATCAATTGCATTTCAATGTGTTTTTGAGACAAACAGTGAGAGTCATGTCTCTGATCAAAGCACTTTTATAATGTTTAGATTGATTGATGCTGCTTCTGTCGGCCTGTATTTGAATGCCTTCTGTCTTATTTTGAATCTCGCATCTTATATAAATGGTTTTCATGATGCAACACAACTCAGATGCTGTTTCGGAAAGAGCCCTGGGATTGTAAAGGGAGATGGGTTTATGAAGAAAGGGAGCTCTACTGTAACATTTAGAGCACTTTTTATTGCTCCCTAAGGATGACCAGTTGCACCAATTCTTCAAAGTCACAAACACAGGTCATAAACAATGAAAAAATATGACTTTTCGTGTTGCCTTAAAAAAAATTAAAAAAAAAAAAAAAAAAATCCACATTTATTGTTGTTTTCCTTGTTTTTGGCTGATATAACCAATTCTAACTTTTACTGCTAGACTGAGCTAGACAGCCTTTAGTGCTGTTTTATCAAAGCTAGATTTTGTCTGTTGTGGGTAGCTGTAATATAACGTCACGTCTGCTCTTCAAATGCACTGCAGTTTCATAAAACATCAAGTACTTGAATAGTATGATTACGTATAATCAATTACATTTCCAAGGAAAACCATATTTTCATAATTTTCATTTAGATCTTCAAAGAGCATACTTAGCAGGTCATATTGGTTTATTGTGTAGTGGACAGCACATTCCAGGGCCCAGTTTATGGCAGGGCCCCTCTCTGACCACTATAGTGGACAAAGGTTTGCTACATTTTGATTGGATCTTGGTGGACTAACATAAGCAAACTGTCCAACGCGATCAGATACAGATGCCAGGACAACGGCCAGACACCTCTTAGAGGGCAAGAAGAAGACCTTTGGTACAAAGCCCGGGAAGGACGGGACTTCCTATTGGTCAAAATGCAGTTTTTGCCCTTCATCCACCAACAGACTGATTCCTCAGGTTTTGGCCTGTGACTGCCATAAAAATTCCTTAGGACCTCTGGATGCAGCAGCAGTGGGTGAAAAAAACAGGAATCACAGAGTTCCATCCAAATCCATTCATAACTATGTTCTCAAGCCTTAAGCTGATGCAAACTACAACACACACATCTTATACTTATTCAGAGAAATAAGTATTCTCAGTGACAGCGACGTGTAGTGCAACATCTTACACAAACTCAGCTGTTGATGGACAAATTAATGCATGCATGACAGTTCAATCTTCTTCCATCATGTTTGGACTTAATGTGTTCGTAACATTGCCAAAGGTATTCTGGTTGTGGTTTGGTAAGTCAGAATCAGAATCAGAATCAGAATGAGCTTTATTGGCCAGGTATGCTTACACATACGAGGAATTTGTTTTTGTGACAGAAGCTCTACAGTGCAACAGAAAGACAGCAACAGGACAGGGCACAGATAATAAAAGAATAATTTACAAATAGGCAATGTACAAATAGCAAAAACACAATATATAGACAATTATGGTGTACAGGTCTAATATGTGCAAATCTGAAATGAAAAAAAATAAGTATGTGTGTTGAATAAATAATTTATAATAGTGTTGTGTGTTCCACTTTTAATGTCAAGTGTTCATGAGATGGATTGCCTGAGGGAAGAAACTGTTCCTGTGTCTGGTCGTTCTGGTGCTCAGAGCTCTGTAGCGTCGACCAGACGGTAACAGTTCAAAGAGGGAGTGTGCTGGATGTGAGGGGTCCAGAGTGATTTTGCCAGCCCTTTTGCTCACTCTGGATGAGTACAGTTCTTGGAGAGTGGGGAGGGTTGTACCAATGATTCGCTCAGCAGTCCGGACTACCCTCTGTAGTCTTCTGAGGTCAGATTTGGTAGCTGAGCTGAACCAGACAGTTATTGAAGTGCAGAGGACGGATTCAATGATGGCGGAGTAGAACTGATTCAGCAAGTCCTGTGGCAGGTTGAACTTCCTTAGCTGGCGAAGGAAGTACAACCTCTGCTGGGCCTTTTTCACAATGGAGTCTATGTGATTGTCCCACTTCAGGTCCTGGGAGATGGTGGTGCCCAGGAATCTGAATGACTCCGCTGCAGTCACAGTGCTGTTCATGATGGTGAGTGGGGGGAGTGCAGAGGGGTTCCTCCTGAAGTCCACGATCATCTCCACAGTTTTGAGTGTGTTGAGCTCCAGGTTGTTAAGACTGCACCAGACAGCCAGCTCCTTAACCTCCTGTCTGTAGGCAGACTCGTCACCGTCCTGGATGAGGCCGATCAGTGTGGTGTCGTCTGCAAACTTCAGGAGCTTGACAGAGGGGTCTTTAGAGGTGCAGTCGTTAGTGTAGAGGGAGAAGAGCAGTGGGGAGAGAACACAGCCCTGAGGAGCTCCAGTGCTGATCGTACGAGTGCTGGATGTGTATTTTCCCAGCCTCACTAGCTGCTGCCTGTCTGTCAGGAAGCTGGTGATCCACTGACAGACGGAGGTGGGGACGGAGAGCTGAGTTAGTTTGTTCTGAAGGGTGTCTGGGATGATGGTGTTAAAAGCGGAGCTGAAGTCTACGAACAGGATCCTCACATAAGTCCCTGGTCTGTCCAGATGCTGCAGGATGAAGTGCAGTCCCATGTTGACTGCATCATCCACAGACCTGTTTGCTCTGTAGGCAAACTGCAGGGGGTCCAGTAAGGGTCCAGTGGAGGACTTCAGATAAGTGAATGATGCATTGGTAAAACTTTAGTGACACTTTTCTAAATGTGTGTTTGGACTATGCAAATAAGTTCCACAGGAGGAAAGAAGGGTGGGCCACACCGTGTCCCCCCTCTCTGATGGAAATAGCCAATCACAGCCTGGAAACGGAGAAGCGCCAGATTGCAATCTCCTCCTCATCGGAAAGGGATAAAGGTACCTTCCCAAAAGACACTCCTCATTCTGAGTCTCCGGCCCGTAAGGGAAGGGACAGTAACAGACACATCCGTTCTGAGTCTGAGTCCAGAAAGGGAAAGACGTTAACAGAAACAACCCGTTCTGAGTCTACGGCCTGTTACAGGGAAGGCAGCAACAGAAACAACCCGTTCTGAGTCTCCGGCCCGTAATGGAAGGGACAGTAACAGACATCCGTTCTGAGTCTACGGCCTGTTACAGGGAAGGTAGCAACAGAAACAACCTGTTCTGAGTCTGAGCCCTGCAAGGGTGAGAAAATAGCAGATACACAGTTCCTGAGTCTCCAGCTTTGAGGCAGCAACAGATATGACCACGTTCTGCACCTTCAGCCTGCGAGGAAAGAGATAATCTACGTTCAGACTTCATTCAGAGTCTTCGTCCAGCGAGACAACAACAGATACAGCACATCTTGGGTCTCCATCCTAGAGAGACAAAGCGGATCGACCAAATTCTGAGTCTCTAGCCCAGAGAGGCAGAAGACACACAGACATTTGCAACAAGGTTAAGCTCTGGCGAGCAAACCTTCACTCCAAGGTACCTTCGCTTGCGTGTTCCAGGCTAAGGACCTTCTGCACCTACTCCAGAGCCACATCTGCGTGTTCCAGATTCTAGGACCCTTTGGTGCTCCAGGAGATCCGCATCCTCCAGCGCTTTGTGTTCAAGGCTGTCGAAATGGATTCCTGCTCCTTTCCCCACTGCATTGTTACCAGCACAACCAGTGGATGAAGTCACCGCTACCGAACTGCTCACTCAACAACAGAGAACGTAACTATCACCTATCCAAACCTCTTCCAGAGACCTTGGCATTCTTGTGTATTATCAGTAAATGATTTTTCTAATTGACATTAGATGTTATATAGCTGATTGCAGTTTATAGCAAATTGTTCATGGATTTTTTGATGCATAATAAGGTTCTTCTATCTTTTGTTAATACAATTTATTTTATTACACTTGTGTCTTCCTTGTGTTGATAATGCAGTAAGGTTCTACAAGTTAGGTATCCCACCAATCTTTCTTCTGTGATGTAGTCCTAACCACACCTTAAGTGACACGTGATCCAAAAATCATAACATCACCTGTGACGTGAGTACCCATCACTACAATATTTCGCCTCCTTAGGTTGGCGAAAGCAAAATTCACTACAATTGGTTCTTTCCTTTTATTGTCCATCTTACTGAGCTCTTGTGCTATTGACTTTGAAGTGTAATCAAATTCTAAAAATAAAAAAATAATAATGTTGCTTGGAAGTGCCAAATTAGACAGATGCCTACATAAACATGTTGTTTGACATTTCATCCTTGAAAACCAAGAACAAAAATACAGAAGGCAAAAGAAAATACAACCATGACTTCATGCAATACGGGTTCACTTGCAGCAAGGATAAACATGCTGACACATTGAGTTTTATTTTGTGAATTAATGGCTGCTAAGAGCATAAAACTATTCAAGACAAATTTAAAAACCAATTGTCAAACTACAACCCGAATTTCGGAAATGTTGGGAAGTTTTTTAAATTTGAATAAAATGAAAACTAAAGACTTTCAAATCACATGAGCCAATATTTTATTCACAATAGAACATAGAGAACATAAATGTTTAAACAGAGAAATTTTACAGTTTTATCCACTAAATGAGCTCATTTCAAATTTGATGCCTGCTACAGGTCTCAAAAAGGTTGGCACGGGGGCAACAAAGGGCTGAAAAAGCAGTAATTTTTGAAAAGATTCAGCTGGGAGAACATCTAGCAACTAATTAAGTTAATTGACATCAGGCCTGTAACATGATTAGCTATAAAAGGGATGTCTTAGAGAGGCAGAGTCTCTCAGAAGTAAATATGGGCAGAGACTCTCCAATCTGTGAAAGAGTACGTAAAAAGATTGTGGAATACTTTAAAAACAACGTTCCTCAACGTCAAATTGCAAAGGCTTTGTAAATCTCATCATCTACAGTGCATAAGATCATCAAAAGATTCAGAGAAACTGGAGAAATCTCTGTGTGTAAGGGACAAGACTGAAGACCTTTTTTGGATGCCCGTGGTCTTCGGGCCCTCAGATGACACTGCATCACTCATCGGCATGATTCTGTCATTAACATTAACAACCAGAAACCACTGTCGGTAAACACAATCCGCTGTGCCATCTGCAGATGCCAACTGAAGCTCTATCATGCAAAAAGGAAGCCATATGTGAACATGGTCCAGAAGCGCCATCGTGTTCTGCGGGCCAAGGCTCATTTAAAATGGACTGTTTCAAAGTGGAAAAGTGTTCTATGGTCAAATAAGTCTAAATTTTACATTCTTGTTGGAAATCATGGACGCTGTGTCTTCCGGGCTAAAGAGGAGGGAGACCTTCCAGCGTGTTATCAGCGTTCAGTTCAAAAGACAGCATCTCTGATGGTATGGGGGTGCATAAGTACATACGGTATGGGCAGCTTGCATGTTTTGGAAGGCACTATGAATGCTGAAAGGTATATAAAGGTTTTAGAGCAACATATGCTCCCCTCCAGATGATGTGTATTTCAGCAGAACAATGCAAAACCACATACTGCAGCTATTACAACAGCATGGCTTCATAGTAGAAGAGTCCGGGTGCTGAACTGGCCTGCCTGCAGTCCAGATCTTTCACCTACAGAGAACATTTGGCACATCATTAAACGAAAAATAAGTCAAAGACGACCACAAACTCTTCAGCAGCTGGAAACCTATATCAGGCAAGAATGGGACCAAATTCGAACACCAAAACTCCAGAAACTCATAACCTCAATACCCAGACGTCTTCAAACTGTTTTGAAAAGAAGAGGAGAATGCTACACCATGGTAAACATGCCCCCGTCCCAACTATTTTGAGACCTGTAGCAGGCATCAAATTTGAAATGAGCTCATTTGTGAATAAAATTGGAAAAATTTATCAGTTTAAACATTTGTTATGTTATCTATGTGCTATTGTAAATAAAATATTGGGTCATGTGATTTGAAAGTCTTTTAGTTTTCATTTTATTCAAATTTTAAAAAAACGTTCCAACATTTCCGGAATTCGGGTTGTATATATAAAAACTGCAATTTTGTATTGTTGGGATTCTGCAGTTCATTATTTTTAAATCTCATGATACAAAAGTGCACAGACAATTCTAATTTGAACTAAATTACTTTCTTGTCATTTCTAAACTCCTGTAGAACATTTAAAGAGATTAATTGCAGAGTTGAGTGATTCATCATTTTTAAGTGACTCTTTCTGCAGTTTAAAGTAATATGCCAGTTGGTGGCAACAAGTGTCAACAAGTCTTTATGAGTCATTGAATTGTTCATTGAATCAATTATTTTAAAAACACTGAGTCGTTCAGGAAATAAAAAAGAGAATGGCTTTATGATTGAGTCACTGAATCATTCACTTAACCACTTCATTCAAAAAATGGTTTTTCTGATTCATAATTGTTGTTTGGAAATAGTTGGCTTGGATTTTACTTTGTAAATATTTGTATTGGTTAAGCAAAATTAGGAGAGTAATTGTGTCCAAAATGCAGTGTTAACTTCTTGTTTTTGAATAGTTGTATAAATATATCACACACACACACACACACACAATTGTGTTGGTCAGAATCAACAAGGCTGTGATTGTTAATATGCTGCATTGTAAGAACACATTGAGGTAAAGACTGCCACTTAGTGGTTTGTAATATCAGTTATTATTTTAAGAACATCAGAACACATTGTGAGGGAGTTTTCTGTGATGATGAATTGGCTAATGAATGAATCTCATTATAGTTTTCTTGAGCCAAAATCATGCCCCTCATCTTATTTCTGTTAAGTAATTCTCACATGCACCTCAGACAAATTATACTCCGCATACCACCAGCCATTTTCATCCTCAAGGTTACAGCAAGCTTTGCTTGAAGAAGCAGGAAGCACCAGAAAGACGAGTGTAAATCAATGGTGGATGATTTCATGGTCTGGTAACTTCAGATGACTGTAATATAATATGAATGTGAAAATATGTATAGACTTTCTTAGACCTGTTGTGTCATAACATAAAATGCTAAAGTAATTGTTAGACATTTGCTCATGAATATGCTAAAATCGTGTTGTGCATATTAGCCTCTATCATACTCACCTTTGAAAATTTATTTTATTTTCCACTGCATTCTGAAAGCACTCCACTACTGACTACGCTCTTGACTACATTTTCAGCATTAAAGAAAGTTTAAAAGGCATAAATCATGAAGACAGATATTTAGCTAGTTTATATTTAAAATGGTATCATGGTGCGTGTCACATCAGTCATGCTCAAAGAGACTTTGATACAAGCCCTAACTGTGGGGTTTGCTTTCCACATCACTGTTCAAGTGCCAAATGCCCTAGATTTTCAAGGAACATCCATCTGTGGAGTTCAAATTTTGACAGACATATGTATTTATTATAAGTGTATATACACACTAAGTGCATTAATCCGCTAACCTTTCACACAAATTTAGCTTTTTGCTTTCTAAAACAAAAAAGCAAGAGAGGTTACTGGGTAAAAAAATTAATAAATAAATAAAATCAAACTCTCGTTTAGTAATTTTTTTATAGCCAGTATCCTTTCAACTTTATTTGGAGTGACATTTGTGGTAAATTTATTCATAGCATGGGCCATTGAAATTTTATGATGTTATATCAGTGAGAATTTACAATCTTGTAATTCACATGATCAAACCGCTTTACTTGTTTCCCAAGGGCTGGACATTTATAGATGAACGCTGTTTCTGTCCAAGGCTGTTTATCATAATGGCTTATATTCATGCTTATTTTTATCATGCACTCTGATGTTATTAGTGGTGGCATTAACATAAGATTCATTATTAAATCTACTTCATATAACATTTAGCAAAGCCTTTGTTACAGCGTAAATATGTTTTATACAACAGTTCGTTCCGGTCTACTGGGGCGCTGGGATTTTTCAGTCTGACTTTGTAGGCGATCACTCTACTTGCCTGTGTTTGTGCATTTCAGACAGGCTCCCAGTCTATGTATTAGTGATGGTCTGATGGAGATTAAACTGATTTGCTGAAAATGCTGATTCATTCAACAAAACTACTGACTGTCTTTATGAATGAGATATTGAATCATTTGCTCAACTGATTTGGTCTACCGCGCTTGTTATTGTGTTCAGTCAGGGTCAAAAGAGTTGACTATCAGTTTGCTTAGCAATGCTGATTCAGTTATGATCAAAACAATTGACTGTATTTATGAGTGAGATATTGAATCATTCACTCAGTCGACTTGTTCAACAAATGCTGATTCGTTTAGAAACAAAACAATTGTCTGTGTTTATGAGTGAGATACTGAATCATTCACTCAATTCATTCAACAACACTGATTCATTTAGGAACAAAGCAAATATGATTTTGTCGTTGAATCTTTCATTTAAATATTCACTCAACTAATTTGTTCAATAATGCTGAGTCATTCAAGAACAAAATTATTGTCTTTGAATGAGATTTTGAATCATTCACTCAACTAATTTGTTCAACAATGATGATTCATTTAGGGACAAAATAAGTATGAATTAGTCATTGAACCATTCATTCAACTGTTGTGTTAAATAAATAACCAAATAAAAACACCTGACTGTTTTTAAGAGTAAGGTATTGAATCATTCACTCAACTGATTTGGTCAACAGCGCTTGTTATTGTGTTCAGTCAGATGCAAAACAGTTCTTATGAGTAAGATACTGTCACATTTCTAGGGGAGCAGAGTGAGGAGACGAGGAGACGAGGAATAAATTTAAACAAACAGACTTAATACAAACCAACGGGAATACAAACTCAGGAACACAGGAATGACGTAGGACTATAGACACCGGATGAGACTGGTGCAGAACGGAGACAAGGAAGGCCTCCAGGGCGGATCAGGCAATTCAGGGAGCCTTGGCAGAGCAGGGAGCTCAGGGAGCCATGGCGGAGCAGGCAGTCCAGGGAGCCATGGTGGCGCAGGGAGCTCAGGGGGCCATGGCGGAACAGGCACTGGACTGGGTAACCGGAGCACTCTCTGGGCTGGGCTGGGGAACAGAGTCTTTCTCTGGGCTGGATGTGGGAACAGGAGCCCTCTCTGGGCTGGACGTGGGAACAGGAGCCCTCTCTGGGCTGGACGTAGGAGCAGGAGCCCTCAACTTTGGTCAGGGGCTAGAGCCATCTCTCGACTCTGGTCAGGGGCTGGAGCCGACACTGGAGAGGACTCAGGGGCTGGAGCCCAGAGTCTCTTCCTCCGCATTCTCCTTTTTTGGGCAGAGGATAAGGAGATAACTGTTGTCATCCTAGGGCTTGGGAGTGGAGCAGCCGGCGGGCTTGACAATGGAGCGACCGCTTTCTCTGGGCTGAGAACTGGGTTGGTGCTGGGTGGATATGGGTGGTTGAAGCCATTGGCCGGGTATGTGGAGGGTCCCGGCGTGGGGTGATCTGGCGAGGCTCGGTGGTTTTCAGGAGGGGCTGGACGAGGAAGGTCCATTACTTCCTCTACCTCCAGTTCAGAACCATTTAAATAGAGAATGAGGTTAATCAGCTCGATCAAGGGAAAATCATACTTGGGGAGATTGCAGTGGATCGTCGTTTCATCCAGCCCCAGCTGAAAACAGGCACCAAGTGCGGCGGGGGGGGACTAGGTCACAGAACACATGGGGAGAAAAACAGACACGAAGTCAAGTCCATGTCCCTGACAGATACTGAATCATTCACTCAATAAATTTGCTACACAATGCTGATTCAGTTATGAGAGAAAAAAGTAACTATTTATGAGTGAGATATTGAATCATTCCCACAATCAATTTGCTCCACAATGCTGATTCACTCATGAGTGGGGAAAAAAAAAAAAAACTGCCCCTGCGTTCCAATGTGCATACTATCCACCCTATCTGCCCTAAATAGTATTGAAAATTACTAATATCACATAGAATTTAGGATGGATAGTATGCACATTGGGACGCTGGCTGCATTTATGAGTGAGATATTGAATCATTCACTCAGTCAATTCTTTCAACAATGCTGATTAATTTAGGAACAAAACAAACATGATTAAGTTATCTTTCATTGAAATATTCACTCAACTAATTTGTTCAACAACGCTGAATCATTCAGGAACAAAATGATTGTCTATGAGTGAGATATTGAATCATTCACTCAATCATTCGTTCAACAATGATGATTCATTTAGGACAAAAACAAATACGATTTAGTCATTGAACCATTCATTCAACTGTTTTGTTAAAAAAAAAAAAAAAAAAAAAAAGCTTGACTGTCTTTATGAGTAAGATATTGAATCTTTCACTCAACTGATTTGTTCAACAATGCTCATTTATTTATGAACGAAACAAAGATGAGTGACGGGTGATCTACATTGGCATTGATTTTTAATGTTGTGTCTTACAAGGGCTAAACACTGAGTTTGTGAGCATTGAGTGTATTTTGTGTGTGTGTGTGGAAACAGGCTTTATATTCATGTGTATAAGTTATTAAATAAATTTAACTTTCATATGAATCACTTTTACTGCTTTGTCTGTCATCACATTCAATTATTCAACTAAATATATACAGTATATACATAGGTACATACATAAACACATTTTTTCTTAAGAAGGGAATCTTCCCCCATCTTATCCAATATGCATACAGAATTCCTCCAGAGTCACAAAGTGCTTCTCCGTTTTTGTTATTAAAATCCATGGGGGAAAGGGAGTCATTTTAGCACTGTGTATGCAGACCGTTAATTAAACGCTGTGGTGTGTTGAAGACTGTGGTTAACTGTCAATGATGTGGCTCAGAGGTTTTGAGTGAGAAACTGAAGGGCTGCCCGTTCAGATCCCAAGGGAGGCTAAATAGGATTTGGGTTTCTATCGGAGTGCTGCTGGTGTCCATATCCGAGTCTTCCATTTTGACATTGTTCTCTGGAAACTCAGAAAAACCTAAAGGCTACGAACAGTCTGTCATAAGAAATATATTATGAAAAAGAAAGAGTTTTATAGAGAACAATATGATTTGATTGCTGTACTGAATTCATGATTGCGAACATTTTTAAAGTAGCGGCTCTCACAACAGCTTTCTCTAAATGAGAAAAAAATAACAGCTTCACAGAGTCAAATAAGTACAACTGTTTTACACATAGACACAGTTGGAAGGACAATGCTTGCCAACAAGGCGGATTATGACCTTATCACAGTAAGCCCTGGAGTTTTACCACTGTCTGGTCGAGAGCAAATAGGACAGCCTCAGGCTCCTGCTGTTTGACTGCAATATATAATCAAACCTGTCAAATTCTCTGCAGCAAAACTCAATACTAACTACAAATACTGAACTTCAGCTTGAGCTTGAAACTGTAAAAATAAAACTAATGTCACTAAAAGGAAATGCAAAAATAATAATACAGTAAATAGGTTTCCTGATCACTCCCACTGTTTGCCAAATAGATCACAATTTTGATAGTAATTGTGGGGGTGGGCGCTCTGGAGGCCTTCAGGAACAAGAACACACAGACGGCCTCCAGGGCGGCACCCATAGCGTGTCAGGGAGTTCAGGAGGCCATGGCGGTGCAGGGAGCTCAGGAGGCCATGGTGGTGCAGCCTTCTGCGCTCTGGAAGCGCGGACACTTGGGGGCGGTCTTGAAGCACGGACTCTTTAACGGCCGAGTGGCTTGCAACATTCTCTGCCGGCAGGCTTGAGGGAGCCGCGAACCACGGCCTTGACATCACCGCGAGCGGCTGCCTTAAGTGAGCCGCAAACCACGGCCTTGACTTCGCTGCGGGCGGCGGACTTGGGTGAGCCGCAAACGGCGGCGGGCTTGGCAACCTCACCAGGCTGTAGTCCTTCCAGCTGGCGGGGACGAGCCGCAGACGGCGGCGGCCTGGAGCGGTGGCCTCCATGGTGATGTCTGTTAGGGTCGAGTATTCTGTCACGTTTAAACACAGGAGACGGATACCAGGAACGGGGAGACGTGGAATAAATCAAAACAAAGTCTTTAATTAAATCAAAACAGGTAAGTTCAACACAGGCTGAGAACACTCACGCGACAGACAGGAATGACGTATAATACTCGACAGGAAACACAGGGCAGAACACACTATAAATACACAACGTAACTAGATAATTAAACACACACAGCTGGACAATAATTAACTAATAAACACAGGAACAGGAAACTAACCAAATATGGGCATACAAGAGGAAGGGAAACACAAGACACACCAGACAATCCTGACAGTGTGTGTGTGTGTGTGTGTGTGTGTGTGTGTGGTTTAAGTTGTAGTTTTACTTAACCTGGGATAGAAGGAAGTATTTTAACCTAGGAAAAAAAAAAAAAATAAATAAATAAATAAATAAATAAATAAAAAAAGTTTGTTTGCTTGTTTGTTTATATATATATATATATATATATATATATATATATATACATACATACATACACATACATACATACATACACATACATAAGTAACACTACAATATGGTTACATTTGTATTACTTAACATGAACTAACACTGAAAGCATTCATTCATTTATTAATATTAATCATCCAAAAACATTTATTAATTAATGTTAATTTAAATATTTACTAATGCATTATAACATTTGAAAGTTGGATCTGTTAATATTATTTAATTGATCTGAGCTAGCATAAATTAACAATAAACATTTGTATTTGTATTAACAAATGTCAACAAAGATTAATAAATACTGTATTAAACTTACTGCTCATTGTTAGTTAATGTTATCTAATACACTAACTAATGTAAAAACAAAAAATAAATAAATAAATAATAAATAAAAAAATAGGACCTTACTATAAAGTTACCAGTTACCAAATCATATTTGCCATATAAAAACTATAAAAAGAATAATGCACTTTCAATTTTAGCCCTGCCCATATGTTTGTTTTGTTTTGTTTTGTTTTGTTTTGTTTTTTTTGTTTTCGCAAATGCTACAGACACATCATGTTGTAATTCTAAAATATGTAATGTTTTATATATGAAGAGTTCAGATGCAAAAGCCTCTAAGTGCCGTCTGAAATTTTCTTGTAAAATTAGCATTTTTATTAGGCTCCTATATTTATGTTCAGTTATTTCACTTTTATTGCATAGAAAAGGACCTATACATTGCCATTAGAGTAAAATTACTGAACCTAAACATAGGAGCCTGATAAAAATGCTCATTTTAGATGAAAATTTCAGACGGCAAGACATTTTCAACTCTTCATATGTTTATTATAATATGAATGTACATATATATTTTTATATATTTATTAAACATAAAATTTGAATTAAAATAAACAACAGAAATATATACATACAGTATACAGATAACAACCGTGCTAAACACAAACTTATATTTTGTTCTTTCCTAATTTACATATATAAACAATTGATATAATTATTCAACTAGATGAAAATTAATAGCTTAATATAACCATATTTTATTATGTTTGTTGGACTGTTGCATTTAGAGGAACAAGCTATCCATCACATTAACAGCCTCATTTGATAAACAACCTGCAGGAATAGGATTGATTTATACTCAGTCTATAAACAAATATCACATGGTCACATTGTACACTTGCTTTGAGATACAGTAAATCTGAGAAGTGATTTATTCCAGTTTTAGCTTTACTAATAAGCTTGAAAGTAATCCAGGACTTTTTTCATCTGCTACACTTCCAATATATTAGTCTATATAAAATGTAAATATAATATATATACTGTAATCTGAGAATGTTTATGTTTGCTTTGTATATTTGCTCTTGTGTTTCCATCGAAATGAATCAGTTATGCAGTTCAAGTTTAAGAGTGAAAGGTTTTTGTCTTTTTTCTCTGATTAGTCTCGTTCAAGGGTATATTCCCTCTCACTCTCATACACACAAACACACACACACACACGCACACACACACACACACACAACATTGCAGGGTAAATTATCGTTCCCATCTGACTACATTGCAACACAGGAACCACATCTGCTGAATCTGTAAACAAGCAGTGCGCTGTTCATCAGACACAGTGGAAACGACCAGAAAAGGCCTCATATTTCTCAGGCTGATTATATCAGCTGTGTCCTCGGGGCAGATCTGAAACAAATGGATCACAGAGCCACAAGGGCTATCGATTTCTATCCCTATAAATATACATTTCCCTCCTAAATATTTCAAAGTTGTTTTGCAATGCAGTGTATGCTTTAAAAAAGCACATACCTCAAAGTCTTTGACATTTTTTTTTTTTTTTTTTTTTTATGAAATTCTTCTCATGTGAAGGATATTTGTATTATGCCATATATGCTCATATTTACAGGCATGATAAATACTAATAGTAATAATAATAATAATAATAATATTATTATTATGTTTCAAAACCATGAATAAAAGACTGAGAACTGGGTAACACTTTATTTCAATAGTCCACTTTAGACATTCTACTAACAGTAAGTAAATTTACAACTATGTCAACTAGCAGTCATTAGAGTATTAGTAGACTGTCTGCGTAATAACTTCTAACACTTTATTTTGATGGGTCCACAACATACAACATACTGACTATGAGAAACTTTGCAAGTATATGTCAACTTATTCTACTAACCCTAAACCTACCCTAACAGTCTACTCTGAGAGATAGTAGACATGTAGTTGCAAATTAATGAGAATTAGTTGACATGTAGTTGACATGTAGTTACAAAGTTACTAATAGTTAGTAGAATGTCTAAAGTGGACTATCAAAATAAAGTGATAACCAAGAACCGATATCACTTTTTCGTCCAAATTTCGGGTTTTCTCATTTAATCTGTTTTCCGCACTTTCCCTCGTCCATTTCTGCCATCAGCGATCTAATAAGCTCAACAGCATCGAGTACCTTAGATGGAAAACGTTTTTTGTAATTTGCTTCATTAATTTTGCTGGCATATCAAAATGTGTGAGGAATTGGCCACTAGCTCTGGAAGCACTGAAAATTATACTGCCAATCTGACATTTTATCATTAGTGAAAAGATCTGTGTACAACATAAATAGACAATCTTTTAAACAGAACAGCATGAGTTTCTACTATTCCAACTTATGTTACAAATGCTGGTGACCAAACTCTTCTTTTCAACTAAAAAGTTGAGTTTTTTTTTCCTCCTTTCCTTTCCTTTCGCTTAGACACTGATATGAAGTATCTTTTTTTACAAAAAATACTATTTTTTATTTATTTATTTATTTATTTTTAGATTAACCATTAACAAGACCACCATGCTAGTTTTTTACCAACCGTTTTTACCAAAGTTTGGGGTCAGGTAAAGTAATCTTGGGAAGGGAAAAAAAAAATGTATCATAGTTTCCACAAAAATATCAATCAGCACAACTGCTTTCAACATTGATAATAATAAGAACAGTGGCATGTGACACTGAAGACTTTAAAATATATATTTTAAAAATGTAAATATAGTAAAATAGAAAACAGTTATTTTTAGTTGTAAGGATGTTTCAAAAATGTCTTGTGTTTAGAGGCTTTTTTGGTTTTGTTTTTTGTTTTTTTGTTTTTGTTTTCAAATGCGGCCTTGGTTAGCATAAGTGACTTCTTTCAAAAATAAAAATAAAAGTAAATATTGACCCCAAACTTTTGAACAGTAATGCATTATTATTATTATTATTATTATTATTATTATTATTATTATTATTATTATTATTGTTGTTGTTGTTGTTGTATCAGCCAGTATTGGATTGGATTTAATTATTGTACAGCACAGATTTCTCAACATTTTATTTAGACATTTTTTCTTAAAATTTATTGGGTATTATTATTTGTATTGCTTGGCTTTAATCCTCTTCCATAGATTTAACCTTTTACAGTCTCTTGAAAAGCACTGTCCCTTGAAATGTGTATCTTTTATACTATATATTATAATGTTCTGAATCCTAATGTGACAAATTATTGTATGTATTTATTTATTTGTTTGTTTACACGTGTTATTTCATGAAATAGCAAGTGTTGCATCCTAACACTTCCATGTTTCACAGAAGAAATAGCAACAAAAGAATTCGGTCCAGTATCAGCATGAGTAAATAATGACTGAATTTTACCATTCAATTAAAAGATTGCAAAGATTGAGATCAAAGCATCAATAATGGCATAATTTCACCATCAACAACCAACAATCCGAATAAGCAGTTTCACCGCCTGGAGTTTTGATAACACACTTCTCTCTTTTTCTCATTGTAAATCTTCCTTTTTGTTTAAACATCAAGCCTTGCCAGTCAAACAGAGAGAAGAAAGCTTTGCCTGGATATCATCAGCAGCACTAACAATGCTGTTAGCAAGCACCCGGTACTCTCACCGTACCATTCCTTTTGTCAATATGACAAACATACCTAAATTGACAGTTGCGTGAGCTCAAAGTGTTTCAACATCATGTATAATTTAGCATGATGCTGTCAGCGCATGTTTAAAGTGACAACTGTTGTCTTCATTTATGGCCTACTGCACCTGTTGTCTCGAAGTGTGTCAAGTCGAAAACTCAGACTGAATAAAATGACTTCAGGGCATCTGAGGTAAATCCATCTGTGCACAGTGTTGATTTAATCAACCACACTCTGGAAAATAAACGTCCTTTATTGGCATCCAGGGCACTATGAAGAACATATAAAGGAACATGCATCCAAAAATGAAAATATGCTGAAAATATACTCAGCCTCAGGCCACCAAGATGTATATGAGGTTGTTTCTTCATCAGAACATGTTTGGAGAAATTTAGTTCCTCTGCAGTGAAGAATGAGAGTCCAAACAGCTGATAAAAACCTCACTATAATCCACACAGCTTCAGTTCATCAATTAATGTCTTGTGAAGGGAAAAGCTGCGTGTTTGTAAGAAACAAATCCATCAAGGCATTTTTTTTTTCTTCAAGCCACTTAAAATAGTATTCCTCCATCTATAATATTGCTTTCTCCAGTAAAAAAGTCATCACATGGATTATTTATCAGCTGTTTGGACTCTGACAGCACCCATTCACTGCAGAGGATCCACTGGTGAGCAAGTGATGAAATGCTAAATTTGTCCATTTTTTTTTTTTTCTGATAAAGAAAATGTTCTTGAGACATTGTATCTGATTTGTTACTTTTCTTATGCAGTTTATTTTGATAAGTAATGATGAAGGAGCATGTGATCTTTAAAAAGAAGGAAGAAGCATCTGCCTTTTTAAGATTCAAAAAATGCTTTCCCAGACCTTTGGCACCAGGTTATTTAAAACAGATGCACACAGAGAGAAAAGCAAACAAAGTAAGAGAGATGGCAAATAAGTAGGCTATTGTACAATAAAAAGGCAAACACTCAAATATGTGGTGTGCTTTTCATTGATAAACAAAGGAATAGAGAAAGTCACATGCAGTCATTTTTCATGTATCTTCTGTTCTCTTCTTTATTGGATCTACAGATGCTCATGGAGAAATGTAAGCAGACATGACGAATGTTGAATGGTTGAGATTTTAAAAAGGGTAGAGTCAAGGAAGGAAGGAAGGAAGGAAAGTAGGTAGGTAGATAAAATAATATCAGACACCCCCTATAATATGATAATCCCCATTTATACGTTGTTAAAAAGTGTGATATTACAAAGACAACACGCTGTTTCCAAAATTAAACAGTTTTATTTTATATTGTCATTTTACTAAAACCCAAATAAAATATAATATATTATCTGAAAAGCTTTACTTTGTATTAAGATAATAGTATTTTTACTCATTATTAGATAAACATTCTGAATTCAAATCAAATGTTCACTTTACACATTTACATAATCTAGAAAATTTTTACTTACTGTCACGCGCGGAGAGCAAAGCACACAGGCAGGGAACACAGATCTAAATGCAGGCAGTTTAATATCAAAACAAGGACAAACAAAGAACCAAAACACAGGGGAAACAAGGAGCAGAACGACACCCTAATATTCAACAGCTGACCAAGCACAAGTGAAACACAAGGGCTATTTATACACAGGAGAACACAAGGAACCAATGAGTTACTATGGAAAATAACAAGGAGTGGGTGTGGTCCAATGAGTGTATATGGCAACTAATGAGGGTAGCTATGGAAACAAACAAGGCACACAGCAGACGGGGAAAAACACACACAAGGAACATGTGACATAGCCCCCCACCTAAGGAGCAGATTCCAAACACTCCAAAAACAAAAGACAGAACATATGCAACAAAAGACCAGGAGGGTGGTGGAGCGGAGGCGGAAAAGGGTTAGGGAAGGTGGGCCAGGCCCATAGGGTGGAAGAGGGCCTAGAGACTGGGGTGAAGCAGGCAGTGCGAGAGGCCAGGGCGGAGCGGGCAGAGCCGGAGGTCAGGGTAGAGCAGGCAGAGCAGATGGCCAGGGTGGAGCCGGCAGGGCAGGAGGCCAGGGCGGTGCTGGCAGAGCGGGAGGCCAGGATGGAGCAGGCAGAGCAGGAGGCCAGGGTGGAGCCGGCAGGGCAGGAGGTCAGGGCGGAGCAGGCAGAGCAGGAGGCCAGGGTGGAGCTGGCAGGGCAGGAGGCCAGGGCGGTGCTGGCAGAGTTGAAGTGTGCCAAGGTGGAGCAGGTGGTGCTGAAGAGCACCAGGGCAGAGCAGATGACCACCACAGCAGAGCAGATGGGTCAGCAGGTCCCCACGGAGGAGCAGATGACCACCACAGCAGAGCAGATGGGAGCAGAGATGCCCAAGGTGGAGCAGATGACCACCACAGCAGAGAAGAGAACAACCTACGTGGAGCTATTGAGGCAGGTGACCACCAAGGAGGATCAGGTGGAACTGGAGCAGAGACCACCGAGAGGCCAACAGCCTTGAGAGCGCTGGGGCTGGTGGGCTGGAGAGCACAGAGACCAGCAGGCTAGAGTGCATAGCGGCTGGTGGGCTTGAGAGCGCGGAGACTAGCAGGATAGAGTGCGTAGCGTCCGGCTGGCTTGAGGGCGCTGAGACCGGTGGGCTTGAAAGCGTAGCAGCTGGCGAAGGCCTCGGGATGCTGGCTACTCGTGCAGTTATCAGAGGCTGATTCGCCACAATGGACGCCAGTCTCGTCCGCCCCGAGACGGGTCCAGTAGCAGAGATAGTGCAGTCTGTTAACATTAGTAATGGCCGAAGTGCCACGTTTGCCGGAGCTTGAGGAACATTGCTCCCCCCCCCTGCTATGAGCGCTGATGGTGAAATCCTCCACCACCTCACCAACGGTGAAGGGGGAACCATCCAGCTGTAAAGCCCGCTCCACAACATCACGAAATGGTAAGTTGTGATTTATGATGTTGTAATGCCAAACCAGCAGAGGGAGCCCTCACCCGAATACTGACTGTGCGCCACTCCCTCTGGTTCTCTAGTCATTTCCTGTTTGTAGCATTCTTAAGCATGCTGAGCCATAGGGCCTGTGCGAAGTATTGCCAGTTTATCTGCCTTACCAAGCGTTTCTCTAGTATTCTTGATTGCCTGTTCTGTGTATGATTCTGCCTGTTTACCTGACTATTGATTATCTGGATTGTCCCCTCTGCTTTGACTGCCTGATCTACCTGATGTTTGTGTTTGGACCTTTTGCCTGCCTACTCACCCTCGTCTCTTGGATTCCCCCTGTGTATGTCGACGGATTGGACTGTTATTCTGGCTTTGACCCTGTGCCCGTTCTCACGTCTCTGTCTGCTGAAATCACCATTAATAAACTTCTGCTAATGGATTCTAATTCAACCTCATTACAGATGTTCATTAAGTTTAAACTGCAAATTAAAAAAATAAATAAATAAATAAAATCACAATCAAAATGTTTTTCCGTATTTTTGATCAGATAAATGCAGTCTTGGCAAGCATAAAATACTTTATTCAAAATCATTAAAAAACTTTTGAACTTCCTCATCTTTAGCAATGCAGAAATTCAGATAACACACTGATAATTTAATCATTTTGAAAACTTAAATCAAATGCAATAAATTAATTTATTTTCCAAATTACATGAGTACCCTGTGAATGACTTTATCCATTCCTCCTTTATTTTCAGATCTCAAGCATGTAAATTGTATAAGAGTGTGTGCTTGCGTGTGTTTTCATCTGTATTCTAACCTGCCCTGAATCTGTCTCCAGTGTTTGTCAAACTGTCAGTCTGACACCCCCACGCAGCACATAGCACTAAACTGTCCCTTGTATTGAGCAGCGCTCGACAGAATGTCTCCATTAACAACTTGCCTAATGCGCAACGACCCTGATCTTAACCCTGGGCGACAGTAAAGTGCAACTGACAAACACACACACATACATGTTCATGAGTAACTATGCCTATACTGCAGTCACATATTGAAAATAGACTAGCCCTGAAAAACAAAACAGCTACATTTCCTCATCTACTTGGTGTAATTATTAAAGTTATGGAATGTAATAAATCTAATGGATAATTAAACTGTCCCTTTCTTTTCATGCCACAGGCAGAGCATTTTATAACCTTTTCATAAGACAGCTGTAACCCTTGAACTCACATGTTTTTCTGACAATAAAGATTCAGACTGATTCATATACCGTTTATGGATGATAATACAAGCAGACGTTTCTTTGTCTTTGCTCAAAAAGCCTTTAAATAGCCTTGTGGTCTTGTAGCAAAATTTAATTGTCAGAAATTGAAGAGCAGTTATAGCTGAGAAGTTCAGCAACCTTGCTCTCATATCGGTTCCACTGTCTTGCCTCCCTGCCCAAACTGACAGGGGTGGGAATGGAGGCGTAAAGACACAGAATGAAAATATTTTTTGAAAGAATAAGAGAAAAAAAAGGTCTTGATATAGTTATGATGTTCTGCTGCAAAGTTTTATTGGACATAATATAGCTGAAGGTCCTTGGATATTGTTTGCACAGGAAAACAGTACATGTGATGCTCATATTCAACATATTAGATGCCGCAATATTGTCTTAGGACCAGTTTAAAAATGGCTACAGTCATTGATTCCCAAGTTAGATTTGAAGGAACGTTACAGGTTCAATACAAGTTAAGCTCTATTGACAACCATCTGTGGCATAATGTCGATTAACACAGAAAGTAATTTTGACTTGTCCTTCGGTTTTATAAAAGATGCAGAAGACTGTGGCTCTGTCCCAAATGGACTTGTGTGCCACATACTACTTGGGGTACTGCTTTTGAATAAATACTTACTTTGCAACATTAAAAAAGTAAATTCTACTCCAAACCTCAATTGAGCCTTCCTGTTATACTCAAAACTATTACTACCTATCTTCTGGCTTTAAAGTTCAACTCATCCCCATTGGTTTGAAGGATTTGTCTGTAATACACTCTTCCCCGTTTAAATTTTCCACGATAAAATATATATATATATATATATATATATATATATATATATATATATATATATATATATATATATATATACACACACACACACATACATGTATATATATACATACATATACATATACATACATATACATATATATATATATATATATATATTTTATATATATATATTTTTTTTTTTTTTTTTTTTTTTTTTTTTTTATGTGCACAGTCAAGGACCTTTATCTTGATGGGGCTTTAGCTTCCTTTACCCAACCTCAACAGAAATACAACCTTTTTTCAGATTTTTACAAATAAGGAATTACCTGCGTACACATAATGTTTCACTAGACGAGGTCCTGGCCTCAGTCATTGATGACTGTCTCATACAGTTCAGGGGAAACAAAAGTCTTTAATTTATGAAAGGTTACAAGAAGCTATTTCCCCCTCTACAAACTTGAACCAGAGAGGAATGAGAGCTATAAATTGGAATCGGAATCTCTGAGGAGATTTGGCAGAGTGATTTAGAGGATATTGATAAACAAACAGTCACTACTAGATTATGCCATTCATTCAATTTGTCATTCAATTTAAGGTCTTACATAAATTACACTTTTCAAAAAATAAATTGCATAGGATTTTTCCCAATGTCTCTCCGTTTTGTGATAAGTGCAAATCAAAGGATGCTGACATAGATCATAGTTTTATTTTCTGTCATAAAATGCAGGGATTCTGGTGTGAGGTTTTTAAAGTGTTTTCAGGTGTCCTTTAAGTAAACTTGGAATCAGATCCGGTACTCATTATATTAGGGCATTCTTATTATATGTATTAATTGAACAGTGTTCAACAGAAATTCCTTATGTATTATTTGATAACAGCCAAGAAGCTGTTATTACTGTTCTGGAAAAAAAAAAAAAAAGTTAATCCTCCTGCTGCCAAACAATAGCTTGAGTAATTGATATCAACCCTATACCTGGAATGAACTAGATATATCTTAAAAGGCAACACTGGACAATTTCACATTATTTGGGACCCTTCATTCTGTAACTTCAATAGGAATTATATTCCTTAATGCAATGTTGTGTGTTTATGTCACTGTATACAGACTGTGGAAGGGGTGTTACATTTTTTTTTATTATTATTATTATTCTGTGCATATAAGAAAATTAATCCTGCAACTTGTGTTTATTTCAAGGTTATGACTGATGACTAAATAAAAACTTATTTGACAAAAAAAATATGTTCTATATAATATGAATATGTGATGTGTGATGTATTTTAGACATATTTTCATTGTCTTGTGACCATCAGTGTCTGCCCACTGACTTTCCACCAAGAGGGGTGTGGTAGGCCAAAAACACCGCCACGTAGACCTTTTGGGTTAACCCTGCAGAGGAACAGGCCTGCAAGAATTCCAGAACTGTACCAACTGGGCAGTTGACTGGGTCAAACTGGGGACCTCCGCACAATGATGTGAAACTTCCACTTCAGGGCGTACAGTTTCCGTTTCGAAGGGAAGAACCCGAAATTGGTATGCTTTGCCCCCAAAACAAACCTCAAGAACCCCCTGCAATGGGAAGTGAACCCTTGTTCGATTACCAGAGCCTGCTCGGGGCCCACAGTGTGGGAAAGACCCCGTTGAAAGTGGCGACGAAGCGCCGAACTGCTTCTACAGTGCGCAGGACCCATGGAGACACATCTGGCAGTAGTTTCCACGCTGCCAATAGTCTGCTAAGGGAACCAGTCTCCCGAAACTGGCCTCTGGTGTGCTTAGACCTGCTAGTTCGGTGCCCTGAACCGGAGGGCCAGCAGGAGACGGCTGAACCAGCTGCTCTGGAGACCCCAAAGGGGTGGCAAGCATCTCAGCTCCGCTACGTTTCTGGGCGGAAGAGACTTAAGAGAAGTGCTCGCTGGAGACCGCTGCACCCTGGAACACAGGCAGGGTTGACAGACCGATCTCCTGAGGGCACTGAGGAGAGACAGGCACCGTGTAATGCGGTATACGCCACTCTTCCCCAGAGGGGCCGGCCCTCAGAAGTCCTGGGCCACAGACAGCAGGAAGTTTTAGCCAAGGACTATCTAGCGAGAATGACGGTCTGCAGATCCACCTTCTGCTGGAAGCCTTCGGCCCAGGAGCGCCATTCTGACTCCAATATTCTGGGGTGTACGAGAAGTGACGCTCCCTGAATGAGGAGCTGGAACACGGTTGGAGCTGCTCCCGCCCAGCAGCCCCTGCTAACCACCTCAAGGGGTAAAGAGGAAGAGAGGTAAAACATCGTGCTCTTACTCGAGAAATATCCCAAGAGGCTCCTGTACACACACACATATATATATACATATATATATATATATATATATATATATATAAATATATATATATATATAAAAAACTTCTCATAGTCAGATGAAATACATCATTTAATTCCTCAGAATTAAATGCAGCCAAACCACGAGACAAGTAAACACGGTCTGATGTGAAAAGATTCATATAATGAACCGAGAATGACGTAATGCATGTATTGCCTCTGCAACGCGCTGCAGCAGCGGGCTCTCACTCAAAGGTCCGAAGAACTGCAGAACGGGCTTCCGATCCCAGAGAGCGGCCGCTGGATCTGGTGGGTGAGAAAGAAGATAGGGACTCGCCCGTCTCCATTCCCTCCACCAGATCCATCTGCGAACCCCACGAGTGCTGCCGCTGCTCCGCCTCGGCGGCAGCGGGACCAGCCCTGCGGAGAATGCTAGCGAAGGCTCCCTCGGCAAAGAGAGCCTTCCGGGAGCAAAGTGCACGCAGCAGAGATCCGACCTCGAGAGCCGACTCTGCATGCTTCGCTCCCAAGTAGACCACACACAGCCCGTAATGTGATCTGCTCTCGCCCAAATGCTTTGTCTTTTGAGTGCTTTTAGACATTATGGAGCTTATTTTAAGTGGGACAAACAACACCAAATAAGACTCACAACAAATAGCGACAGACACACACACAGAGCGCTTGCTGAATGACAGAAAGCTGACGCCGGTTCCACCGTGTTTTTAAGCTTCCTGGTCGATTACGTCACCCGCCCATGACGTCTCGCCCATCCATTGGACAGATTACACATGTGGTTCAAGGCGCGGTCATGCTGAAGGCGTTCCCAAAGCATCTCGATGCAGCTCGAGTTCCTAAAGGGGAAATATTGTATCATTAGATTATTAGAGTATGTTTTACAAGAAAATACTATTTCAGTCTTTTTCAGAGGCAGTCATGGCCTAATGGATAGAGAGTTGGATTTGTAACCTGAAGGTTGCGGGTTTGAGTCTCAGGTCTGGCGGGGATTGTCGGTGGGGGGAGTGAATAACCAGCGCTCTCTTTCACCTTCAATACCATGACTGAGGTGAGACCCTTTAGCAAGGTACCGAACCCCCCACTGCTCCCCGCGTGCTGCAGCAATATGGCTGCCCACTGCTCTGGGTGTGTGTGCACTTGGATGGGTTAAAAGCAGAGCACAAATTCTGAGTATGTGTCACCATACTTGGTTACTCTGCACTTTTACATTGTGTACATATGCACTCTGTACTTGACAGTGTAGTGTGTTAATTATATAAGGTTGTTTTGTCATTCATTATCGGAGCCCCTCCCTCTCCGGTACATAATTAAATCTGTCACAATTGAGTGCCTAAAGTATCCAACATTTCACACTTTTTTTTGTTTGTTTGTTTGTTTGTCTGTTTGTTTGTTTTTGGTTAATTAAGAGGATCATCCAGGTTTTTAAAGTGCAACTTTTTCTTTTTGGAATTTTTAGTGTGAACACACTACTTGTTCTATTTATAATACAAAACGGCACAGAATAGTGTGTAAATATGCGAACTGGGATGCACCTAATGCGTTACTCGCTGTTTCCATTGTAATTCTATTTGTGAAATGTACTATCAATTTCTGAATGAAAATGGTTTCACCACCAACTTTTTTCAGTGAACATTTTGCCTGCTGTTTTATGAATAGTACAAATTCAGACATTACTTAAAATGTTCATTTTAAATGTTACATTTTTTTCTGTCATGACAACTCTCAGAGGCAGAGGTCTGCATTCCTGCGGCTATCCCGCGGGAGCCGCGGGACCCGACCAGATTTCTTGCAACATGGGATTAAATTCCCGAATAAAACACGGTAGCGGTCGGTAACTCTAGTGCAATTTGACCGGGAGTGGGCAGTCTAACAATATCCCGTTCCCAACAGCCTTTCAGAGCAGCATATCTGCGCTTTATTCTTATCGAGCACCGGTACAGCCTGCACTCAGAACTGTTGTGCATGCATGAACAGTGCTTCATTTTATTTGTGGGGTCTGTGTGCAGCATGTGCATAATGATGCTCAGAGCAGGCTAGCCGCTATCCTACCAGTGGTAAATATATGGCTCTTAGACAGAACAGGTAGGTTGTCGATGAGTGACAGAGCAGAATAAGGATGGAGCAAAGTGTGTATGCGCTGTCCTTGAAGGACGTTCAACTCAGGTGTTTTTTTTTTGTTGTTATTTATTTATTTATTTTCTTTGTATTATGCTTAGCCTATCATTTTAAATGACAGACTGTGTCGAATTTATTTATTTATTTTTCTCTGCTACACTTTTCCTACTGTGTTAACAGCAAGATGTTAAACAAATTTAGTATTTTGACAAGAGAAATAAAATAGCTATTAGGCTATTTTGTACAATCTACATTTTTTTTCCCCTCTGTGACACTTTTTCCTATTGTGTTGTAGGCTAAATGTTAGCCTAAACGAATTGTATCCTGACAAGATGAATAAAAATAAGGAATACAATTTTTGTACAACATTTTTATTTTCTCTGTGACACTTTTTTTCCTACTGTGTTGGCAGCAAAATGTTAAACAAAATTCGTTTAACATTTTGCTGTCAATAAATTGACTCTTGGCAAGACGAATAAAATAACAAATACAATTTTGTGCAGACTAAACTTTTATTTGTTAGCCTATCTCTCTTTCTTTCAGTAGCAGAAATTTAAATGTGAGATTCTGGAAACGAGATCTAAATTTAGCTGGAATGGTCGTGTTGGGAAGAAAATTATTCAAAGCGGACAGCGAGTGAACAAACAGTGAATATATCACGGGAGCGGATGGGTGCAGAATAAAACCTTGCGGGAGCGGGACTAAAAAAACAGATCTCTACTTAGAGGGTTTAGCATAGTAATGTACATGACTATGTTAATGTGTTTGGTCTTGGTGGAATAGATCTGATACACTACTGTTGCTGCTGCGGCAGAGCAAGTACTGAGACTGCTGCTGTGAGCATGCAAGAAATACTGCTGCTGCACATACTATAACATATATGAAAGAACCCCCATATATAGCATATGTGAAATCACCCTGTTGCAGATCTATACAGGTGGAGCTGGGGAATGTGGAGGGTTTTTGAAGCGCGCTGCAACTACTACAGCAAGCACTAGCCAAGTATTTGAATGTTGAGCAACAAGTTCATTGGCTGCAACAAAAAGAATCAATCAGCTGTGTGTCATGTCATAATGACGTAATTATGTCAGATTGAGTTAGACTTATCAGCCTGCGCCATCTAGACTTTAATGAAAGAACTTTGGATTTGTAAAATGTTAATCCAATCCAATGGTACTTGCACAAAAACATTGTACACATGAATGAAAAATGTATAAAACATGTTGTGTTTAGAACGGTTTTATCCAAAATAAAGAAAGTATTGTGTAAACAGAGGCACGGTAATGGGGGTGAAGTTTAGGACGATTCCAAGGGCCTGACAAGGGAGAGGGGGCCCGAAACGCGATTTTTACCAAGGGAGAACACCAACCTACCACCCCCTATTTCACCTATAGTAGGAAGGTTTGCATAGGCAGTCACATTTGTAGTGTATCCTTGTGTGAAGTCTACAAAACGGTAGCATGTCTTATTTCTCATTTTAGGTTTCAGAATAGTACTCATGAGTGCCTCCTATGGGCCATATTGTGAATTTCATGTGCTTTTACCATTCAAATGCTGACAAAAAAATGAGCTGTACATTTCTGCTTTAAAACCCCTTAACTTTACTTCCATTGTAAAGACACCTTTTCGCGGTTTACAATTTCCAGATGCAACTATCGTAACGACTCCTAGTGGTGGCTGTAAATAACTTTCCTGTTTTTCTGTGGAAACTGACATTGTGCCACCAATTCTGTGATGGAGCTTAACCAGAACATTCTTAACATGGGTATAATCAGGTAGACGGTAAGATCACAGAATGAATTAGCAAATGAATGAGCCAGTTTGACTTCAGTGCGGATTTGTTTTCTTAAAAATAACTCTTCTGTTTCTGTTGAACCACCTGAATGTGAGATTAGCATGACATAACAAGAGCTGTCAATATTCACACTTACATTGTGGATAACTGTACTGCCTCGGACGCCCCCACACAAATCCCAGATCAATTCACACCTGTTCCCAAATCAACTGCATTAAATCACATTAACTACGTATCTGATGTATTCGGAAATTCTGCTGGTTTTTGCCAAGTGATGCTTTATTAAACAATACCTTGATGCTCTCTATAGAAATGTTGCCTCCACAGAGGTTAATTCAGGATAAATCCACTTTTGGAGGGGATCCTTTTGGCAGAATACCGTATAACCGCACATTAGAGTCGTTTAAAGCAGCTGGAAGTGGGTTTTAACTCAGGACGATTTGAGCAATGGTGGTTGCTGTTCTTGAATCAATATAAATAAGTACCCAAAAAAGAGTCCTGTTGTGATTTCAGTTATGTGCATTTTCCAGAAGTTTGTGTGGTCTCCAGTGGAGCAGCTGTGGGAACACCTGGCCTGGTATTACATCACCATTTGCAATGCCATAGAGTCTCTCACAAAGCATATGACAGATTCAAGATGATAGTTATTATAGCTTTCAACGATTCGGTGACAGCTACCTTTCGTATGATTACCAGCTTCTTGTGCAGTATTCCACTTATCCCCCACTGTCCCTGATTCGGTTCTGCCTACGACGTCTGAATCACTCTCAAATGTGAAGAATGACACCGCAAGGCAGACTTTTACACAGGATATGTAATCTTACATATTTTATTTTTGTTAAGCACAAAGGATATACTGAAAGATATGTTGCTGCTGAGTTTTGAACATTAAAATGTGCAGATTATGGTGCAGTGAGATTATTGAACAAGATGTCCAAAACATTAGAATTTACATTACAATTTAAAAAAACATTAAATACTTTAATTTTAAAAAGTTTAAAAAAGCATTAAATAGTTTAATTACAGATGTATTTGTTAATTATTTTTAAATAAAAAATAAAATAATGTTAATTATTATTATATAAACATACAACAATGTATCATAAATAGTGATACAAAATCAAAGTGAAATGGAACATTTCTTTGTTCATTTCACATTAACTAGAAAAAAAAAAATCAGTTTTATTATTTCAAATGAAGCTGAAATAAAATAAAAACTTAGAAATGTTGCCTTGGCAAAATAACTGAAATAAAATAAGCTTAGGTGGAAACACTAAAACTGATCAAATTAAAATTTAAATAATAATAATAATAAACTTTATTTTGAATAGCTACTTTATGTCAAACTACTTTACAAGACAAAAAAAAAAAAAAATATATATATATATATATATATATATATATATATATATATATATATATATATATATATATACAAAAAATACAAAATAAACAATAGCAAAATAATCACAAAAACACTAAACTGAGTTTTAAAAGATGTTTAGCAAGAAGAATATTTACAATAAATAAATAACAACAAAAGCACAAAATTACTAAACTAAAACTTAAAACTTAAAAATAAAAATAAAATGAAAACTAAAAATAAAAGCTAACTCAAAATAATAATAAAGAGCATAATAGTAGGAAATAAATAATAATATAATAACACTGACTGGCATACAGTATATCTAGGTCCACTGTACACCTGCACTGGCTTGTTGTTGTCTGGCCCCTGTAGGCCCCTGACAGTAAGAGACCCAGTGGCAGTGGCCCCATTAGCCCAGGCCATAATCCGGTTTGGAGATAATGTAATGGCATGAAAGTCTCTTTCTAAGACTACAGTTCTCAAAACTTAGTGCATTGTATGAGTAGTGCAGTGCGTCTTATAGTTGAGAGTTGTAGATTGTCCCCCTGGGAAGGATTAACTGAGATTAACCACTGTTTGCATATAGCTGAGAATCATTGTGATCTAATCTTACTTAAAGTTCAGTGTAATTGGTCATTTAACTTGCGTTTAGCATTTTTCTTGTATCTAAAAAGAAATGAACACTATTTTATCATTTTTCTGCAAAGCAATAGCTTAAACTAGACACTTAGCTGGTATCACAGCCGGGACAAGCTGGTAAGGCTGATCTGTTTTACTGGTTTTAGAAAGATTTTGGGCTCTTGCCAGCCGGTCAGCATGAGAAATCAGTTGAATTACCATAAACTAGAGCAATCAAGACCATAAGAATAATAAACTACCCACCTTGATCATTTAAGCTGTTTTTCTTTCTGAAAGGTTAATAGTTTTGGCGACTAATAACAATTAATATGAGGAACTATTGTTGAATGGTGTGGATTACTTGCAGATTATTGTGATGTTTTTTTATCAGATGTTTGGACTCTCATTGTGACGGCACCCATTCACTGAAAAGAATCCATTGGTGAGCAAGTTATGTCATGTTAAATTTCTCCAAATTCATTCTGATGAAGGAACAAACTCATCTATATCTTGGATGGCCTTAGGGTGAGTACAATTTAAGCAAAATTTTGGATGAACTATAAATGCTAACTCTCAGCCAAAGGATTTAATTTAATTTAATTTAATTTAATTTAATTTAATTTAATTTAATTTAATATTTTGAATTAAGTTCATTATGTCTGACATCTTTTTTATATTTTTTTCTCATTTATTAATTTATTCATTCATTATAGCGATTTTATTATAATAATATATGCAAAAGGGACACTGAAATATGCAGTTTTGCCATCTTAAAGGATATTTTGGGGAATTCAATGCACATACATTTTTCATAAAGTTATCAATTGGATCTAATTTGATTATGACTCACAGTATGAACAGAGTATGATTCACTGTATGAAGATGTTGGCATAAAATACACCCAGTGCTTCTTTACTGTAGCTACGACATACTTTTACATACAATACATACTTTTAAGACATACTTTTTTTTTTCATAAGAATAAGCAGATAAAAACCCCACTTACAGAAAGCTAAGAATGCAATCACTCACATGTAAACACAAACAAAAGATCTACAGTATTTTTGCTTGTTTTGTTTATGCAAGAAGCAAAAACCAGCCCTCAGAAGCTTAAAATGTATTCTCCACGTGTCATAGAGCCAGATCATCCAGCGTGGTTTGATCTTCCAAAAAATGTCAAAGCAATCCTGGAGTGAGAAGCGAGGTCATCATAACACATGAAAGGAAAGAGAGTGTGTTTACAGCATACCGTTGTTTCTGCATTCATTGTCTCTCTCCTTTTACTTACCCAAAAAAGATGATTCTGAATTTGGCCTCAAGGATGTCTTTTTATCAAAAGTACTTTGATAAAGATTTTGAAAAGAATCTGTTTTCTGTGAAGCGCAGTGTGGGAGTGCAGCTGTGATGTGGTAGGGGAGGGTACAGTGTCATCTGCCTTTTGGGCTCTCACTGTATGCCTTTATGCGTTGTTCAGTCTCAGCCATGTACAAACATATTTGTATACATTATGTAATATTGCAGAGAGATTCTTTTTCCCTTCTAGGCACAACTGAATCTATTGTATTTTAGAGCATAACAGCCCCTAAAACAGCATTATCAGGTGCAATAAATGGTTTTGGCTGTGAGAGCGTGGGTTGTGCGCTGTTAAACTATAAACATTTGGGATGTTCTGAACCTAGACAAAAGAAATGAGCAAAATACAACAGAATAGCTGAGGAATAAAGACTCTGGCTGCAGTCTCATCCCCAAATGACTCTTAAACTAACCCTGTTAGGCTGAAAGTACACATTAAGTTTATAGTGATGGCTCGAATAGGACCAATTAAAAGCATTTAAATGTTCGAATCCATTTATAGTGATTGCTGATGCAGAGTGCTAGCTTCTGCACGGGTGTGTGTCTTTGAAATAGTAGTTCACCCAAACATGAAAATTTTATTGAAATTTACTCCTCCTCAGCTTATCTAATATGTAGATGGGTTTGTTTCTTCATCAGAACAGATTTGGAGAAATTTAGCATTGCTTGTTCACCAGTGGATTCTCTGCAGTGAATGGGTGCCGTCAGAATGAAAGTGCAAACAGCTGGTAAAAATATCATAATAATTCACAAGTAATCCACACGGCTCCAGTCCATCAATTAACCTCTTGTGTTTCGAAAACCTGCATGTTTTTTTTTTTTAATAAACAAATCCATCAATAAGGTGTTGTAACTAAACCATTGCTTCTGGACAAAATAATAATAAGTTAAAATAATAAGTTAATAGAATTTTTTTTTTCTTTACATTAATTGATGGACTGTGGGTTAGTCGTGTGGATTACTTGAGAATTATTGTGATTTTTATCAGCTGTTTGGACTCTCATTCTGACGGCACCCATTCATTGCAGTGATGTAATGCTAAATTTATACAAATCTATTGCACTGAAGAAACAAACTCGTCTACTGTACATCTTGGATGGTCTGAGAGTGATACATTTTTATAAAACTTTCATTTTTTCTGTAAACTCCTGTATTCTTTAAAATTAATAGTTCAGTGAGTAGCATTGCTGATGAGAAAGTACAAAAGTAAACCAAATATGAAAATGTTTAATGCATTCATGTACACATTTATCAACATTTAACGAAAACAACAAGTGAAATCTGTACTTGCTGGGAAAACCTGCGATCTCATGAAACTACAGTTTGTTGTATTGAATTATTTGTAACAATCGTATTATTTCTAGATTATTTCTGGGTGTGACTTTTTTCTAGACTTGTTTGTCATTTCTGTTATATTTTCATCAAAAGAATGTGTTAATTAAAATAATTTAATTTTCTTCAGAATTTGTCACATCTTTGTTATCGGTGTCAAAATTATGTCAATAACTACTCTTTATTCTGTAGAAATTCTGTGACAAGATTACTGCTGTCAAGATCCAAAAAAGGATTTAAAAGAGAAAAGAGAAAAGAAAAAAAAAAAAAAAACGTCATAAAAATAGTCCATATGACTCACACACTTTATCCCAAGTCTTCTGAAATCATAATCTTCACCTCCACTACCAGTCTCAAATCAAATATGGTGCCCATGGCCAGAGGTGTAAAATACTTGAGTAATTTTACTTGATTACTGTACTTAAGTATTATTTTGGGGGATTTGTACTTTATTCAAGTACAATTTAAACTGACTACTTGTACTTTTACTTGATTACATTTCTGAAGAAAAAAACTGTACTTTTTACTCATTACAATTTTATTTAATCTTGAAAAGTACATTACATTTATATTTTATCTTACGCACATTATATATGGTAAGCGGAAGCTCAAACGTGCGTGCCTGATGTGAGAACCAATGATCATTGTTTTCATGAATCAAGCACACACATTTCTACTTCAGTTATGACTTTCATCAGGTAAATGTCTAGCTTCAAAAGTTCACCATCAAATCTGAGGAAGCATATTGAGGTAGCAAAGTTGCGTTTTCCCAAAAAAAGTTTATTCATTATTTGTTCTGTTTTGATAGAGCCATTAACTGTGTAATATATTAGCTGAATGCACAAGATTAAGTGCAAATACTATCAGTGATGAGAATTTAAATACAATTAATATTTTTGTGGGAATATATATTTTTTTTTAATTAAATAAAAATCTCCAAAAGTGTTTAAATAAACACTGTACGTTAAATTAATTGTAATTCATGTTTAGTGATGTTCATACCAGGTAGTGGATAAATTGTATTTATAATGTCATTATATGACACACTAAGTAGGAATTAGGACTGATTTTTATTTTTTTTTAATCTTAATTATTACATTATTTTTTACATGAAAATTACGTGATTATATATTTTTTTATAATTACATGAAAAATAATTTTTATCAATATTTGCAGAGAAAAAAACTCTAAATGCCCCAAATAAACAATTAAAATAATAAATATCCTTTTAGACAGTGACAACACAAAAAAAAAAAAAAAGTGGCCTTTCAAAAAGTTAATGTTGTAATCCTATGACTCTCCTCATTAATTCAACACATTCATGTATTCTGTCTGGAATATGTTTCTAGCCTCTGCATCACATCTTGCTCTTCAAAGGAATAGTTCACCCAAAAATGAAAATGTTCTCATCATTTACTGACCCTCATGTCATCCCAGATGTTTATGTCTTTCTTTCTTAAGATGAACACAAGCAAAGATTTTTAGTCCAGATAATGCAAGGGGACAGACCCACTTCAGAAAACACACAAAGTGAACACGACGTTTAAAATATTAGTATTTGTATCCTTCTTACATATGCTTATTGTTTCACTTAAGACGACACTGATTCATTAACAGGGGTTGCATGAGTTACTGTCATATTCACTTTGTGTAGTTTTTGAAGTGTCATTTTTGGATATGCCATACACTTGATTTATTTTATTTTTTTTTTTTTTCTAAAACTCTTAGTTTGTGTTCATCTGATAAATAAAAGTCATATGGGATGGCATGAGAGTGGAAAGGATGGAGTTTCCTTTTAACCTCTTTCCCTGTATTTTTTTTTTTTTTTCTGTGTTCTGCTGTGCTGCATTTCAGTTGTTGTTGTTGCACTAGATATACGTGTTTGACCTGTGCCATTGCATTTTGTTTTCTCCCTTTAACCAAACTTCTGAATGTCTGTCAGAAAAAAAAGAACTTCTATTTTTTTAATACTTGAGTACATTTTAAAGTTGTACTTTTTTTTACTTTTACTCAAGTATGTTTCTGGCCAGATACTTGTACTTTTAATTGAATAAAATTTTCACTGAATATCTGTACTTTCACTTGAGAAAAAATACTTTTTACACCTCTGCCCATGGCACATGTCCAGATAGTGATTAAATAATGTTGTATTTTCATTTTTGAGTAAAATATTGCTTTAAGATTGCAAACTGGCAGAACAAATCAACAAAAAATCTTTACTGTTCAATAACCTTAAAGGCTGGCAGCAGAACTCATCTGTAGAATGGAACTGTGTTATTCATTCTGCCCATGACGACTGCAGTTGGTGCACTAAACAGAAATAAGGGGTTCATTTATAAATTATATGACTTTTTATTCAATTTCATGGTTGACATTGAGCAGTTATAGATGGGTTGCTGGCGGCGCCTCTCCTGCTCTCTGCAGCTGCAGTGGCAACATTCGGTTTTCTCTTTTCCATGTCACGAAAATCACCTTTGTCCACTCATCTTCAATTTAGAACATAGGCATTGGAAATGGATTCTTTTGAAAGAGTATGACTCGCATTTTTAGTCTGGCCAGCGGAGAAAGAACAGACAGTTCCTTACTCTGTTTCACCGTAACATTCTCTCTCTGATTTGTAAGTGAATCCATGTTTCAGTACAGCGTTAAATTAATCGCACCAATGGCTTGTAAACTGTAAAGATGTCAGAGAAATGACAGTGTGTGAAACAAAGTGTCCACAAGGTGAGTTCTAACATCTGAGGATATATTTAGTCTCAGTCCTGCATAATTTCAGCGTGTTTCTCTGTGCTTTTCTCAGATCTGAAGGAGAGGGGAAAATGGATTCAGAGCTGCTTTGTGACAGATCAGGAATAGAGTGAACACTTCACTGAGTAAGAAACTGTTTGCTATAGTACTGTATATTGACCTATTAAATAACCCTACATGAAATAAAGTCACAGTTGGGAGATAAAAAGTCACAATTATATTAAATAAAATCACATTTTTGAGTAATGAAGTTGTGCTTGTGATATTTAAAGTCACAATTACAAGAAATAAAAAGTTGTGATTGTGAAATTTAAAGTCAAATTTACAAGAAATAAAAAGTTTCAGTTGTGAGATTTAGTCACATTTACAAGACAGAAAGTTGCAACTGTGAGATTTAAAGTCACAATTACAAAAAAAATAAAATAAATCAAATTTATGAGTAATGAAGTTGCAATTGTAAGATTTAAAGTCACAATTACAGAAATAAAAAGTTACAACTGTGAGATTTAAAGTCACATTTACAAGAAATAATAAATTGCGATTGTGAGATTTAAAGTCACATTTACAAGAAATAAAAGTTGTGACTGTGAGATTGTCACATTTATAAGACATGAAAAGTTGCAACTGTGAGATTTAAAGTAACAATTACAATAAATAAATCAAATTTATGAGTAATGAAGTTGCAATTGTGAGGTTTAAAGTCACAATTACAAGAAATAAAATCAAATGTATAAGTAATGAAGTTGGAATTGTGAGATTAAAAGCACAATTACAATAAATTAATCCACATTTATAAGTAATGATTTTGTGATTGTGAGATTTAAAGTCACAATTACAAGAAATAAATTAAATTTGAGTAATGAAGTTGCAATTGTGAGATTTAGTCACATTTACAAGAAATAAGAAGTTGTGATTGTGAGATTTAAAGTCACAATTGCAAGAAATAAAAAAGTTGTGATTGTGAGATTTAAAGTCACAATTACAAGAAATAAAAAGTTGTGACCGTGAGATTTAGTCACATTTACAAGACATAAAAAGTTGCAACTGTGAGATAGTAATAATTGCAATAAATAAATCAAATTTATGAGTTATGAAGTTGGAATTGTGAGATTAAAAGCACAATTACAATAAATTAATCCACATTTATAAGTAATGATTTTGTGATTGTGAGATTTAAAGTCACAATTACAAGAAATAAATTAAATTTGAGTAATGAAGTTGCAATTGTGAGATTTAGTCACATTTACAAGAAATAAGAAGTTGTGATTGTGAGATTTAAAGTCACAATTGCAAGAAATAAAAAAGTTGTGATTGTGAGATTTAAAGTCACAATTACAAGAAATAAAAAGTTGTGACCGTGAGATTTAGTCACATTTACAAGACATAAAAAGTTGCAACTGTGAGATAGTAATAATTGCAATAAATAAATCAAATTTATGAGTAATGAAGTTGCAATTGTGAGAGTTAAAGTCACATTTACAAGAAATAATAAGTTGCGATTGTGAGATTTAAAGTCACAATTACAAGAAATAAAAAAGTTGTGACCATGAGATTTAAAGTCACATTTACAAGAAATAATAAGTTGCGATTGTGAGATTTAAAGTCACAATTACAAGAAATAAAAAGTTGTGACCGTGAGATTTAAAGTCACATTTACAAGAAATAAGAAGCTGTGATTGTGAGATTTAAAGTCACAATTACAAGAAATAAAAAAAGGTTTGATTGTGAGATTTAAAGTCAAGAAACAAAATCTAATTTATGAGTAATGAAGTTGGAATTGTGAGATTAAAAGCACAATTACAATAAATTAATCCACATTTATAAGTAATGATTTTGTGATTGTGAGATTTAAAGTCACAATTACCATAAATAAATCAAATTTGAGTAATGAAGTTGCAATTGTGAGATTTAGTCACATTTACAAGAAAAAAAAAGTTGTGATTGTGAGATTTAAAGTCACAATTACAAGAAATAAAAAAAAGTTGTGATTGTGAGGTTTAAAGTCACAATTACAAGAAATACAATCAAATTTATGAGTAATTAAGTTGCAATTGAGATTTAAAGTCAATCGTTAACGTTAACGGATTGTGTAAAATGTGCTGGTGCATGGCACTGGTCTTCTCTCCGCTGTTTATAATGCCACGAATGTCAAACCGTTTGTGATATTTGATCTTCTCCATTGCACTTTAAAATATAGCATTCTGTTTAGAATTCAAACGGGTTGAATAGGTTTTATAGTCCTCGCTGACTTGTGCATATGATCCACTCTTCAATATCATGTCTCTGTAGCGGAGTACAATGTATGTGCCATGGAGGTTCATGTGACACTGACACGAAACATGATTTACATGTGCCGTGGTACTCTCGTGAATGTGCAGCAGAGACTGACACAGAAGAGAATAAATTGTTGAATAAAGCAGTTATGTTTGCACAAAAAGTCTTCTCGTAGCTTAATAACATTAAGGTTGAACCACTGATGTCAAATGGACTATTTTAACAATATCTGGGCCTTAAACGTGTCAATTGTGTTGCTGTCTATGCAGGGTCAGAAAGCTCTTGGATTTAATCAAAAATATATTAATTAGTTTTCCGAAGATGAACGAAGGTCTTACGGGTTTGGAACGGCATGAGGGTGAGTAATTAATGACAGAATTTTCATTTTTGGGGTGAACTATCCATTTAAGGATAAGTTATTCATAATAAAAGCAAAAAAATAAAAAATAAAAAATAATAATAATAATAAACATTCATAAGGGTTTTAAGGGTGCTGCAAAGAAGCATTGATAAACCTTTATTTTTAAGCATTGGTGTTAGTTTGCCTTAGCATAAATAAAAGTCCAAATGGCTCGCTGATCATTTTCCAACTGCTTTGATGCTTTTGATGAAAAATAAGCTGATATTTAAGCAGTTTTAACATTTAAGTCAAGGTGGGCGCCAATGATTTCCTGACCATCCAGCGTGTCACACTCCAGTCCAGTAGGTGACAGCATCTAAAGCACATGACACTCTTGGGGTGTTTTATTAAAGGGATAGTTCACCCAACAAATCTTTAATCATTCTGTAATAATTTTCTCTCCCTCGTATCATTTCAAACCTGTATTACTTTCTTCTATGGAACACAAAGACATTTTGAGTAATGTCCAGTGTTTTTTTTTTTTTTTTTTTTTTTTTACATACAATACAATAAATACAATAGACATACTTCAGCAGAACACAAAAGAAGTCATTCAGATGTGGAACGACATGAGGGCAGGTAATTGATGACAGAATTATCATTTTGGGGTAAGAGTCACAATGAATTCTGTTGACTCTTGTTGCATTGTTGCATTCAATTCACCCATCCGAATATTCATTAAATTATCTTCTTTGTGATCCACAGAAGAAAGAAAGTCATACAGCTTTGGAATGACATAAGGTTGAGTAAATTATTTTTAATTTAATATCATTTCACTTTGATAAATTACTACATAATGTCAGTTATCACTTGTGTCTACACTTTATTGCCTGTCTATTTAACAATTATACCTGTGCTAATTGTATCAAGGTTAATGTTAATAAAACGCCAGCTACTGTTAAAGTAAAAGTGATATGCAGTTGGGCACGTGTCTAATTTTATTCATACAACCAAAGAAAGTAATTGATCAATGAATGAGCAAGCTAAAATAGACCCGGGCAAAGGCTCATTAGTTGTAAATAGGATGTCCATTAAAATTTAACACAACATTTATAAGTAATCAATATATAACCACTGAGAAAAAAAAAAAAAAAAAAAAAAAAAAAACAACCTTTGATAGAGGCCTTGATGTGAAATGTATCCCTGTGGAACTTGTGAGGTTAAGGCTAATGACGTTACTCATAACTTGAAAGACTTTGAGAATAAAGGATTGTTCAGTATAAAAGGACCCAAGTGTCTTCATATTTTCCAAATGAAGTGTTTCAAATTAGAAAATTCATTATTTAATCCATTACACAGCTTTTAAATAAATAATTTATGATTTTTTTTATTTGATCACTGAGTTTCACGTGGCCCTTTGCTGTTCTAATCCCAAGATGTCACAAATCAAAACCCTGCATGCCAGATGGTGCTTCTGCATTCTTAAGAAAAAGGCTGTGTAAAATCCCACAACTCTGTAATATACAGTGGGAATCTTAAAGTCTATTTTTCCTTTTTACATTCCTTTCTCCAGGAGAAAGTGTGGACAGAAGCAACAATGGAGACAGCGCTATCCCCCACAAAAATCTGTTGTCATGTCAGCGGACCTGGCTATCTTATCATATCAGTTATAAAGAGCTTTTTGTTGCACTCACCTGCCAAAAAAAATGTCAGAAAATGCCAGCTGCTAAGTGTGAAAAAACAAACTCCTGAATCCACAGCACACTAGATTGTATTCAAGCCATGCTAATGAGGTGACCTTGTCCTGCATCACTCTCTAGCGGAAGGGACTCGGTTGAATGACACAATCACCGACGGCAAAATCATTTTCCTGTCATCTTGGAATTACGCACTTTAGAGATTGGCTGTGATTAGATGCATGAGGATGCAGGGATATTTCAAGGAGTCTCCCCATCTCATTTCCTGCTTGCTGTTATAGGGGAACAATATCGAGCAACAGCCTCAAAGATGTGATATATACAGTATATATGTATATATATGTATCGCACATAAATACATGAGTTTATGGATTAGACATGAATCTCTATATTGTTGTATTACTATATACAATAATATTATATTATAAATATTTAAATATGTAAATTCAAATATAATATATACATTCACAATTACATTTTTTAAATATATGTATTTAATAATTTGTGTTATATGAATGTATTATGCTTAAAAAAAAATTTCTACATTTAAGCATAAATAAATATATATAAATTATTGAATGCATATATTTTCAATGTGATTTTTTATTGAGTCAGCCTTTTTTTATAGTGTCAGCTTTTCATTTTATTATTAAAAAAAAATTATCTATCTATCTATCCATCCATCCATCCATCTGTCACATTACGCTGTTGCAGGAAGACACAGGAGGCACGAGGAAACGTTTTACGGTCTTTAATCAAGGAAACACTGGAAATAATCACAACAGGAGCTTGAGAAACACATGTCACAAACAAGTAGACCCAACAAACATGAACTGAACAGACTGGGGCTTATAAACTCAGGATAACGAGGGACAGACAGGTGCGGGGAATCAACTAATGATCAAATGAAACAAGGACAGGAAGGTGACCAAATGAGGCAAAACAGGAACTGAAACACATGACAAAACGGGTCCAATCCTGGCACTATCTATCTATCAAGTGTCAGCTTTTAAATTTTTTTTTTTATAAAAACTATATCTATCTATCTATCTATCTATCTATCTATCTATCTATCTATCTATCTATCTCTCTCTCTCTCTCTCTCTCTCTCTCTCTCTATTTATATTTTATTATGTGTGTATGTGTGTGTGTGTGTGTGTGTGTGTGTGTATATATATATATATATATATATATATATATATATATATATATATATATATATTTATTATGTATGTATGTGTGTGTGTGTATATTATATATACATATATATATATATATATATATATATATATATATATATATATATATATATATTATATATATATATATATATATATATATATATATATCACATAAATACATGAGTTTATGGATTAGACGTGAATCTCTATATTTTGTATTGCTATATACATTAATATTATATTATAAATATTTAAAAATATATGTAAGTTCAAATATAATATATACATTCAAAATTACATTTTAAAAAATATATGTATTTAATAATTTATGTTATATAAATTTATTATGTTTATTTTTTTTACATTTGAGCATAAATAAATGTATATAATATATAAATTACTGAATACATGTATTTTCAATGTGATTTTTTATTGATATATTACATTTGTTTTTTATATATATTATAATATAATATAATATTAATTTATTATATATACAGCAATATCAATCAAGTGTCAGCTTTTTATTTTTTATTAAAAATTATCTATCTATCTATCTATCTATCTATCTATCTATCTATCTATCTATATAGTTTGCATGTGATTTTGAGTGTATGATGTGAATTATTGTAAATGTATATATTTTTAAATATTTAGAATATATATTGCTATATGTCAAGCAAGTAACAGTATATTTTTTCATTGAAAATATATATTTGATCAGACAGACAGACAGATACCATACCACTAGATACCATAAACAAGCATAACTGAAACTGCTGAACATCAATAAAACGAAATCGTTGAAATGAATAAGGATAGAGGAAAAGAGAAATTTAGGGCTGCGGTCCAGCTCTGTGGTGCTGAGACATTTTCCCAGACAGTTTGCGTACAAAATCGATCCAGCGTCTGAATAATGCTGGCCATTAAAGATTTATCTGCAGTGAGACTATTTGCAACTAAGGAATGAAACAAATAATGATGATGAGAACTTCAGTGTGGACTCAACTACAAAAACATTACAAACAAAGTGCAGCAGAGGGAAGAGGAAGCTTGTTTGGAGATATAAATACAGGCTGAGTATTTCATCTGATTCATGATACAACAGAATCACCTTTGCTTCAGCAGTTACTCAGCTTCTGGGGAATCTAATATGTTCAACGTTTTTTCTGAAGTTCACCTTCATTTGGTTATGTGTCAGATGGGCATTGCTCAGTGATGCGGTGGTGTTATGGTAACTAAGCAACTGTCTCTGATCATGGTTTGCACCAGCTAGGACTTGGCAGCTGGGTAGACTGATCTGGTTTTACTGGTTTTAGGGGGGTTTGGGGGTTGTTAGCTGGTCAGACTGATCTGGTTTACTGGTTTTAGGGGGGTTTGGGGATTGTTAGCTGGTCAGACTGATCTAGTTAGCTGGTTTTAGGGGGGTTTGGTGGTTGTTAGCTGGTCAGACAGTTCTGGTTTTGCTGGATTGAATGTTTCGGGGCACTTGATAGTTGGTCAGCCCTTATTAGATGGTCAGACTGGTCTAGTAGTCTGGTTTGATGGTTTTAGAGGACTTGGAAGCACTTGTGAGCTGGTCATACCTAGTTAGCTGGTCAGGATGGTTTGGTTTGCTGGTTTCAAAGCGGTTTGGGACACTTGTTAGCTAGTCAGACCTTTTTAGCTGGTTAGGCTGGTCTGGTTTGCAGGTTTTAGATGAGTTTGGGGTGCTTGTTAACTAGTCAGACCTTTTTAGCTGGTTAGGCTGGTCTGATTTGCTGGTTTTAGAGGAGTTTGGGGCACTTGTTAATTAGTCAGACCTTGTTACCTGGTTAGGCTGTTTTGGTTTGTATGTTTTAGAGGTGTTGGGGGCACTTGTTAGAGGCACAGACCTATTAAGCTAAGCTAGTCTGATTTGTGGGTTTTAAATGAGTTTGGGGTGCTTCTTAGCTAGTCGGACCTTTCTAGCTGGTTAGACTAGACTGGTTTGCTGGTTTTAGAGGAGTTTGGGGCACTTGTTAGCTGCACAGACCAATGTAGCTGGTTAGACTGGTCTGGTTTGTGGAGTTTTAGAGGAGTTTGGGGCATTTGTTAGCTAGTCAGAACTTGTTAGCTGGTTAGGCTGGTCTGGTTTGTGGGTTTAGAGGGGTTCGTGGCATTTGTTAGCTAGTCTGGCCTAGTTAGCTGGTCAGGCTGGTATGGTTTGCAGGTTTTAGATGGGTTTTGGGTGCTTGTTATCTAGTTAGACCCTGTAAACTGGTTAAGCTGGTCAGATTTGCTGGTTTTAGAAGGGTTTGGAGGACCTGTTAGCTAGTCATAATGCTCCAGTTTGCTGGTTTTAGAGGAGCTGAGGGCACATGTTAGAGGCACAGACCTATTTAGCTAGTTAGGCTGGTCTGGTTTGTGGGATTTAGAGGGGTTTGAGGCACTTGTTAACTGGTCAGGTTGGTCTGGTTTGCAGGTTTTAGGTGGGTCTGGGGTGCCTGTTAGTTATACCTTTTTAGCTTGTTAGGCTGGTCTGGTTTGTGGGCTTTAGCTGGGCAGGCCTAGTTAACTAGTCAGGCTGGTTTGGTTTGTTGATTTTAGAGAGGTTCAGGGCACTTGTTAGCTAGTCAGAACTTGTTAGTTGGTTTTAGAGGGGTTTTAGGGATTGGCCAGCTGGTTAGGTAGGGAGTCCATCCAGACCAAGGATGAGCAGCTCTGGCCCTCGAGATCCACTTACTTGGAGTTTAGCTCCAACCGTGATCGAACACACCAAGCTACTCAAGGTCTTCATGATTACTAAAAAGCTAAAGGCATGTGAGTTTGGTCAAGGTTGATTAAACTCTGCAGGAAATTTATCTCAAGGGCCAGAGTTGCTCAGCCCTGATCTGGACCATCACAAACAAGGTTAGACTGTCTTAAGATGTTTGTTTTTGTTTTTTTGTTTTTTTCAGCAAAGAGCATCACCTGGTTTAGAAAGCAACCATCATTCCAAGGCCTTGTTACCTCCAAACAATGACTTCTTTTATGTGATGAGCATTGTTCTTTTTTTTTGCAGTTTTTGTCTTTGTCTTTGTAGTTGATTTGTACCGCACGCTGCCGGCTAGAAAAATTGCCACAAGCACTTTCTTGCATGTCACTATAGTAAGAAAGCATCTGCCAGGAAGATGAATGTAAATGTAAATGTAAAAAGTGCTGTTAAAACATCCTTCAGAACAGAATGTTTTACAGAACGGCTTTTGGCATAGCTATCAGTCACAGTGAAGGGTATACGATACGCTGTGATAGATTTCACAATGAGCAGGGAAGCAGACGGCCCCAATGAACTCATGTCCGTAATGCAACGGTGAAGCTTCACTTTTCTTGTTCTTCAAAGCACTAAAAGGTCTAAATGTATAACAAGGTGGGCTGCCATGAGACACAAACATAAAGAAAAGCCCGGACTGAATTTATGATTCAGTCTCAGCTAAGCTCCACTCAAAACGCTAAGAGAGATCACGGATGGAAGCTAATGGACATCTCCAATGAACTATTGAACTATTCAGAGCAGCACACAAATTAGCCCCAAGGTCACATTAGAATCGGCGAACCTTTCTCGTGCAATTACCATTCACAAATGGATGGATTATAATACATTACCTGGTTCTTCCACCACAAGTTTAAACAAAGACATCCCCAGCCAGCTCTCTCATACTTGATGCATTTATTGCACCCTCACCTGTGCTTTTGAAATACATTGACAGTAGTTTTAGGGAGTTTGGGTTGCAAATTTGATCTGGATGACAGCTTTAACATAAGCTTCTTTGAATTCGGTGTCTACCTCATGGATTGCTCCAGGAGGCTTTTGTGGGGTTGGCAGAATGACAAACTTGGGGTTTGTTTTTGGCTTGTTTTGAAGAGATAATGCAGCGGCAGGCCTGGAGGCAGTGTTATAGTCATTAGAATGCCATGGAAGCGCTCATGAGAGGCTACAACTGCTAGCCTGGACTAAAAGATTGCAATTCTTAGAATGGTTTCATCTCAATGGCGTCATGTTTCATCTGGCAGGAATGAAAACGAGGTGGATAATTGAACTACAGTTCCTTCAACAGGTTACAATTTTAAAGTGATAGTTCATCCAAAAAGTGAGAATTCTTTCATCTTTTTTCACCCTCATGTCACTCCAAACCTGTGCGTTTGTGTTTCTTCTGTGGAACAAAATAAGAACTTTTATTTTTTTATTTATTTATTTTTTTTTTTTTATTTATTTTTTTTTTTTTTTATGTCCATACAATAGAAGTCAGAAGGGTTCAAAACAACAATGTACGGACAAATAATAATAATAATAATAATAATAATAATAATAATAATAATAATAATAATAATAATAAATTAAAAAATACATTTAAAAAAATATTTTCTTTTTGTCTTCTACAGATTAAAAATGTAACGGTTCAGTGTTATAGTTTTAGTTTTAGTCATTTTATATTGCAACTTATTTTATTAGTTATTTGCCAAGGAAACATTTCTAATGCAGTTTTTTTTATTATTATTTAAGTTGTAGTTTTTATTAATTATAAAAATTATATTTTGTTTCAGCTTTATCTAATTAATAAAATGAGTTTTAATATTTTTAGTGTTAGTTATCATCAACAGCATTTTTTCCCCCCACTGCTGAGCATGAAAGGTGAAATACTGAATAATGATATTGTTCTGATCGCTCTTTTTATATGCAGTTAAAATGAATGTTGACTTGTGCTTTAGATCTTTAAAAAACAAAAGTGTCATAAAATTATCATAAAAGTCACCCATATGATTTGCATACTATTTTGCCCATTTTGTTTAGCAGTGTTGTAATTTGTACAAATCAGTAAGCAAGGTTTTTTTTTTGTTTTGTTTTGTTTTTTGTTTTTTTGGTTGAACTATTCCTTTTAAGATTTTATATTGTGTCTAATTTCCACAACCAATGTGTTGTAGAGTTTTGATCCACCGTAGACAACATCAAGGTATAACAGTACAACCAATTACAGACTGAATGTCTATCCCCCGCAGCCTCGTTTTCATTTGCGTCCAATGAAAAATGGCATCTACCCTGGCTAAGATCTGCTGCGAGCTTTGGCATGAAGTTCAGGGTACTTTTGAATGCCTTTTGGGTGCTTCTCATGTTGATTTCATTAAGAAATGCATCAGTTTTTCTGAGGTTACGGTCTAATCATCTTTGAAACAGTATTTCATGTTGGTCTGATTCAATACAGAGTAATAAAACCCAAGCAAGCAGCACATCTCCTTGTGGCCACTCCAATACCTCATTTTGTGCAAGTCACACAAGATTAAGCCACTGCCAGCCATGCTGATTACACTCCCAGTCTAATATCATGGCTGTTTTTTTTTTCCAGTATCCCTCTTTATGAGACAGATGAGACCATACTTTTCAATTCAGAGGCATCTGCGGAGTTTCTTGATATTAAAAGGCTCGTTAACATCTATTGCTGGACTCCCCAGTGATTGTGTTATGTCCTGTGTGTGACCTTTGGGATGGTGCAGATTAATAAACATGGCAGACGGAGGAGAGAGTGACTAATCATGCCAGGGGTTTATTATTAGTCCAGTGCAGAAATTAGCTCAGAGCTCCTGCGGGATCCTGAAGGTCTCCCAGATGCCTAGTGACTGTTTTTAGGGAGTAATTTGGTTTATTCCATCATATATTGATCCTCACATAATTTAGAAGATTATGATCATTCTCCATCATCTGGTTTAAAGTTATTGAAGTTTGATTAAACCACTAATCCACTAATTTGTTTTATTAGACTCCTAATCAAAAGAATAGTTCATCCAAAATGAAAATTCTGTCAGTATTTACTCACCCTCATATTGTTTCAAAGCCGTAGGCTGTTATTTTTGCTGTGGAATGCAAAAGAGTTTTTTCATGGAGTTTCTTTCTGGTGGAAACTGGCCCTCTAAACATTAATGGAATAGTTCATCCATAAATTACAATTTGCAGAAAATTGACTCACCCTCAAGACGTCCAAGTTGTAGATGAGTTTGTTTCTTCATCTTAACAGATTTAGAGAAATGTAGCATTACATCACTTGCTCACTAATAGATCCTCTTCAGTGAATGGGTGCCGTCAGAATGAGAATCCAAACATCTGATAAAAACATCATAATAATCTACAAGTAATCCACACAACTCCAGTCCATCATTTAATGTATTGTGAAGTGAAAAGCTGCATGTTTACAAGAAAAAAAAAAAAAATCTTTCATTAGTGTATTTTAATTGAATTTAAACCGTCACTTCTGGACAAAATACTAGTCCATAATCCATAGTAATACTTCCTTCAGTGAGAAAGTTTATCCCCTGTTGTTCTCTCACCTCAAAATCCACAGAAATATTTGTTTAGAACTGTTGTGGACTATGCTTGATCTGTGCATATTTCTCTCCTGATTCGGCTAGATTAAATGATGGATTTGTTTCTTACAAACATGCAGCTTTTCACTTAAGATGGCATTAAATAATGGGCTGAAGTAATGTGAAATATTAGGATTGTTATCATGTTTGGACTCTCGTTCTGACGGCACCCATTCACTGCAGAGGATCCATTGGTGAGCAAGTGATGTAATGCAAAATTTCTCCAAATATGTTTCGATGAATAAACAAACTACATCTTAGCTGGTCCGAAGGTGAATAAATTTTCAGCAAATTTTTATTTTTGGGTGAACTGTTCCTTTCAATGCTTCATGATTAATTTACATTTTTACAATTTTAAATGTCTACACATATTATTAGACACGGCACATGTCGAAGCATGACGAATCTGTTGATTTTTTTCTCTTTTTTTCATTTTATCAATTTCAAAAATAGATGTTTTCATGTTGTCAAAAAAAAATTAAACATTTTTGCCTATTTCGTTTTTCTATTCATACTTCTAGAAGCTGAAATAGTAGAGAAAATTAATCATCAAAATTTAAATATTTTAATCAAAATCAAAGGTCACCAACAGGGGGAGCAAGGATGGAAAATGTAATTATTTATATGGGGAAAATAACAATGTGGTATATTAGGTGGTTTGTTTGTTTGTTTGTTTGGCTTCTTTAAGATAATTATGAATATTTTTGAAAGAAGTCTTTTAAGATCAAAAATATAGGAAGAACATTAAATTATTAACATTTAAAACAATAAAACTACTGTTTTCTATTTGAATGTATTTTAAAATGTAATTAATTCCTGTGATGTCAAAGCTGAATCCTTCAGAAATCATTCTAATATGCTGATTTACTGCTCAAGAAACATTTATTTGTATTATTATTATTATTATTATCAATGTTGAAAACAGTTGTGCTGCTTAATATTTAGTGGAAACTGATACTTTTTTTTTTTTTTTTTTTTTTTGTCAGGATTATTTAAGGGATAGAAAGTTCAGAAAAACAGTTTAATTGAAATGGAAATATTTTGTAGCCTTTAATAGATCCTTGTTGAATAAATGCTTTAATTTCATGAATTATGAGAATGTGATGTCCAGTATATTTCCAGCCATCTACAGATGCAGTAAGGCCCTTTTTCCAAATAGTTATTTGCTTTATGACCACACTGTGAGAACATGCTGACATTACTCTTACTCACCTCCCAGACCCACATAATAATGGCACCAATTTGATTCTGAAATGGTTGCTTGGCTTTTGAAGTGTTATGGTGGGTGTAAATTAGCACTTTTGATTGGTTTACATGGTTGTTATAGAGATGGATGGTGGTTAAAGGCGTCTAAATTTCCTAGGAAGTCCATCTGTTCAAGGGGGAGACCCAGAAACATGTTTTGCCAGAGAAGAGCCTCTGCAGTGAGCCTCCTCCCTACATACTAGCCCTTCACAGATGGAAGAAGCCATTGCCAAAAGTCACCCACTAGGCGCGCGCACATATACACGCTTTCAGACGCGCCGCTCCAGGACACATGCTATACCCGTGGAGTTTTCGCTCATTAAGGGTGATAAAGGAAAGATTATTTGTAGAAAAGGCTGAAACGCACGAATGGAGACTAAAGATGATCGTATGGGAGTTTGATTGATGTGTTGCTTGTGTGGAAAATTTCATGGAGTGAGAATAATGAAAAGACCTGACAATAAATTCATAATGGTGTAATGAGGGGTAAAGACATCTTCTGCCTTCAGAACAGCGTTAGTTCATTAATACTGCACCGTTCTTTAAGAAGAACTTGAATTCTTTAAGAGCTCGGAGAGATGACGTGTATAAAGATCAGTATAAATCCATGAAATCCCAATGATGGATAAATGAACATATATCTCATAATATATCATACTAAAAAATAACTTTTATCACATTTTCACAATTTCATTTTGTGCAAATGTTATCGGTTTGGCCATTTTAAGAAAACTTGCAACTAAAATAAAACATTTTATTCTTAAAATTCAAGAACTGAATTTTGAATTTATATTGGCAATGGCACTATATTTAATTAGAATCAATTTAGAAATATATAATAACATTGAGGAAATTATATTATATTATATTATATTATATTATATTATATTATATTATATTATATTATATTATATTATATTATTTTATATTATATTATATTATATTATATAAGAATATATTTTACTGTCTTTCCTGAAAAGTTAAAATGGGAATATGATTTTAATTGATAGTATTTATTGAATGTATTGTGAAATACTGCATATACATTTTCATATTAATAGTATTAATAATAATAATAATAATAATAATAATAATAATAATAATAATAATAATAATAATAATAATAATAATAATAATAATAATAATCCTTTTCTCAAATCAAAGCATTTCAAACAAAACTTTTTTTTTTGTGGAAATATTGTTTTAATTAGGATCAATTTAGGACTATATAATAACATTCAGGAAATGGATTATATATATATATATATATATATATATATATATATATATATATATATATATATATATATATATATGTGACATAATTTTGGTGGTAAAATAACAACATGAACATCAATCTGCTTTAGCAATAAATTTGATGAATTTGATAATGTTTTGAGCTCATAATTGGTTTACTTTAAAACATTATATCTTGCTTGATAAAAATGTGTGTGTGTGTGTGTGTGTGTATCCAAACAAGTCTTAGCAGAGTAAAGGTTAATTTTAGGTCTTTACTGTGTTCCTTTTAGAGCCATCATAAAAATAATCAATATAAGAGGAATGATCCCTGCATACTGGAACATGGGAATATCAAAGTAGTGCAGGACTAGAAGCAGCTGGTCCCATTGAACCATTCACTACAGTCGTCAGACTTAATGGTTCCTACTTCCTACATTAAAATCAATTCTGCATGGATCCCTCACTACTTTTGTGGGTTAAGGGCATGCTTGAGGTTTCTCCAACCACAAACATGCAGGAAACAGAGTGCAGCAGCGATCAGACCACCTTTATTGATTGACCAGGAGTCTAGTTTCTGTCCTCCTTTAGCATCTTTACGTAGGGTTAACTATATTTGTATGTTGGTCTGGGACAAGAATCGCAGCTTCTGTTGGTTAAGTTGAGGTCATAGAGGTTATGTTCTATAGGAATTTTCAGGCTGTACTTATTTAGAATTTAAACTTTTGAATTGTCTGTCTGTCTGTCTTTGTGAATGCTGACCGTTTCTAAACCTAGAAGTATCACTTTACATTCAAAAGTTAATGGGATCAGTACGGATTTTTAAGGTTTTTGAAAGAAATGTTCACCAAGGTTGCATATATTTAATCAAGAATACAATAAAACAGCAATATTGTGAAATATTATTACAATTTAACTGTTTTCTGTTTTAATATAATTTAATATCCAGTCTTTCCAGTCTTCAGTCTCAAATGATTCTTCATTATAATATGGTGATTTGCTGCTCAAGAAAACTTCGTTATTATTATAATTGTTGAAAAGAGTTGTGTTGCTTAATTATTTTTTCTTTTTTTTTTTTTTTTGTGGAAACCATGATATATTTTATTCCTTGATGAATATAAATAAAAAAACAGCATTTATTTTAAATATAAATATTTTATTTAATTATAAATGTCTTAACTGTCACTTTTGAACAGTTTAATGAGTCATTGCTTAATAAAACTATTAATTTCTGAATACAACTATTAATTTCTTAAAATGAATGAATGAATGAATTAGTTAATTAAGATTTTAAAGTAAAATCGTAATAACCCCATTTTTTGGTAGTGTGTATTATTCATTATGTACTGTTGCTAATTAATGTTACATTTTTGTACACTGATGCCAATGTCAATTTATACAACTTGAGATAAAATGTTAAAATAAAAAAAAAAAAAAATAAAAAATAAAAAAATATGCAACAACTTAAGTATTTTTCTTTTTTTAGTTAACAGCTAATTTGCAGTCAACTGTGTAAACCAATTTGTAATTATACTGTATGGCCAAAAGATGGCAATATAAAGCTTTACTTTATTCAAACTTGTTTCGTAATCATAAGGATGCTGTGATAATTTATACAGATGTTTTTGAAAATTATGTAGCTGCTGTTTATCTTCTCGTGATATCCAGCTTAGTTTGTGATTCATATCGTCAGCCGAAGTTTCAAAAATAACTTTAAAATGAGTAAAAATACTGATACACACTCTATTTCTCTATTAAAATACACTATCAGTACAGTACTTCCACATACCACTTCATTTCATGGTTTCTGGTTCGTATTAAGAATCGAGAGGTAAAAGATTTCATCAGAGATCAGGTCTGCCAGGAGAAACAGGACATTTGTGAGTACTGAATCCTAAATATTATTTTAAGATGGTGTATGCTGGACTCACACTGGATACCAACAGCAAAGAAAAGGTAATTTTATCAAGAGAGGAGATTTTCAGAGTATTACCCCTACTTCACCTGTTCAAGCTTGAGTAAATGGGATTTGTCCAGTGGAAGGTTTATTTCTGTTCAGACTTGACGTATGTGTGTGTGTTTGCTTTGCTTCCCACAGACATTTGAAGTCAGCCTAATCAAATCATTGCCCCAAGATGGAGTAAGAAAAGGAATTCTACTACCATTTCCTGAGAAGAAAAAAAAAAAAAAAAGCAGGTGTACAAAAGTAGGTCATCCTATTAAGATTTCCTTCTGCTGTTATTTACTTTTAATACCAGGAAGTGATATTGCAACCTTTAGTTATTGAGCTCTGAATATGCAAGCACAGGCTCACTGAGATAGAGTGAGCAAACACAACTCGACATCGTACTTTTGTGGTTCATGGCATACTACATGTGATTTTCATGAAACCTCCTTAGCATGAGAAAATATGAAAGCTTTGTGTGATTAACAGGCCAAAATTTAAGTAATTATTCTCTGAAAAGATCTTCATATTGTTTCAAAATAGTATGCACTATTTGGATTATATGTTTATGGTGCCTTTTTTTGTCTTTTTAGATCATTAAAGGGATAGTTCACCCAGAAATTAACATTTTGTCATCATTTACCCACACTTACGTTGTTCCAAACCAGTATGTTGTTTTTTTTGTTTGTTTTGTTTTGTTTTGTTTTTTTAACACAAAAGAAGATATTTTAATGAATGTTGATAACCAAGGAGTTGCTGGTAGCCACTCTCTTGGAAAAATACTATATGTAAATCAATGGCTACCAGCAACTGTTTGGTTACACATTCTTCAAAATATCTTCTTTTGTGTTCAACAATTAAAGAAACTCATAGGTTTAAAACAACTTGTGGGTGAGTAAATGACAGAATTTTCAATTTTGTTTGAACTATCCCTATGGGAAAATAATTCATAAAGATTACATCTGAAAATTATTCCATGGAACGAAATAAAAATATACAGTATGTGTTAGAAATGATATGAGGGTAATGTAAATGATAACAGAATTTGTGGATGCCTGTTCCTTTAAGGGATTATGTATTGTATGCTGGATACATGAGAGTTTTCAGTCAGACAGAAGATGTGAGAGAGACAGGCGAAGGAATCTATGGTAAAATGCAGGTCAATCTTTGCTCACACTCAAATCTCCTCATAAAGTTTTCAATGCAGCGGTGAGAGAATGGATTACAACCACAGTCAAATTTGCTATTAGTGCAAGAGGTTTGAAGCTATAGGAGTGATGACTCTGAAAGGATTTACCATCAGCCATGCTGGGAAGAAGAAAGAGATGGGAAAAAAGACATTTTAGCATAGAATATGTAACTAAATACATTTATTTATCCCTTTTTCCTGAAGTACTTGGCTGCTTATTTGCATTGTACTGTAAGTCTTTTGTTAAAATAGATTACCCTCAACCTTTTTCCATCACCGAGACTCAGTCAAAAATGAAAAGATACTTAAGGTGTTTTGGGTTCCTCATACTGCTGGAACCCACTGGAGAACCTATTGTGTATTGTGTACTCAAGGAACTATTTTTTCAGGTGCATCAAAGCCTTTATCTAACCAGTCTTTAGAGTCTTTAGAAACATCTCCTTAGAGAACTATTATTAAGATGCCTAGAGGTTGTTTTAGTATCCTCTCAATTTGAATACATCCATTAGCAGTACTAAAAGAATTAGTTTTTACTGTCGCCAATTCGGATTCACTTCGGATTCGGATTCACCCGATCTGAGTATTTTACAAGGGGCTGATTTCGTAACAACTCATAGGATGAGATTTGTATGAAAACGCATGAATTTTAGAAATTATACTGTATGGCCAATAGAGGGCAGTATAAAGCTTTACTTTATGCTAAGTTGTTTTCTAATCGTAAGCACTCTGAGGATGTGATCATTTTTTACAGATGTTTTAGAAAATTATGTAGCTGCTGTTTATCTTCCAGTGACATTCAGTTTAGTTTGCGATTCATGTCGCAAACCGAAGTTTCAAAAATAACTTTAAAATGAGTAGAAACAGCTCCTTGGAGAACTGGTCTATTATTAAGATGCCTGGAGGTTGTGTTAGTATCTTCTCAGTTTGAATACATCCATTAGCAGTGCTAAAAGTATTTGCTTTTATTGTCGCCGATTCGGATTTCGTATCAACTCATACAATGAGATTTGTATGAAAACTCATGAGTTTTAGAAATCATACTGTATTATGAAAGAAAACAAGAAAGCATAACAGTACGCCTCAAAACATAACCATCAGTGGGACGTTAGCAGGTTGTACAAAATGTACCAAAGAGACTATATGCAAAATTTAAGTTTTGCCAAATTGGTGATTAATTCATATGAACTCATACAACGTGCTTTAGTTAGCAAATGTGTGATTTTTAGAAAAAAATAACATATTAGAGAAATATTTAGAAAAAAAAACAACCATCAGTGATAATCGGATCATACAAAAAAAAAAAAAAGTACAAATGAGTTTTCACGAGATACAGTTTCCCAATTGGTGATTTGTGTAAACTCATACAATATGATTTAGTTCACAAACGTACGATTTTTTGAAAAAAGAAAGCATGGAGGCCCAGCCCAAAACCTACCCGTCAATGGAGCATAAGTAGATATGTACAAAAACATACGGATTGGTGGCTACGTCATTCATATAATCCCATATGGTGTGACTTTGTTCGCAAATGTACGATTTTTAGAAAAAAGAAAGCAAAGAAGTCCACCCCGAAACCTAACCGTTAATGGAGCTTAAGTAGATTGGCATACAAAAACGTACAAATTGGTGGCAACATAATTCATATAAACTCATATGGCATGATTTTGTTCGCAAACGTACGATTTTTAGAAAAAAAGAAAGCTTGGAAGTCCACCCCAAAACCTTACCGTCAATGAAGCGTAAAGTAGATTGCATACAAAAACGTACAGATTGGTGACTACATAATTCATATAAACTCATAAGGAGTGATTTTGATCGCAAACGTACGATTTTTAGAAAAAAAGAAAGCATGGAAAGCTCACCCCAAACCCAAATGGCCCTGTCCCAAAAGACCAAAAGGCACACTTCATGTGCACTTTCAGTCTTGAGGACTTACAATGGCCGCTGCATGCACATGTACATTAGGTCCTGGGCTGTCAAAGCGCCATTACGTCATGAAAGTTCAGACTCAAAGGAAGACTGTGGGGGTTTAGGGTGCCATTTGGGACAGGGCCAATGATACGTAAGTAGATTGCGAACAAAAAATGTCAGAATTGGTGGCTATGTAATTCATATAAACTCATACAACATGATTTTGTTAGCAATCATACGATTTTTAGGAAAAAGAAAGCATGGAGATCCACCCCAAAACCTGTGGATATATATATACTGTATATAAATAATAAAGTGTGGAGGTCCACCCCAAAACCTAACCATCGGTGAGGCACAAGCAGATCAGACAAAAACAAACAAATGAGATGAAAATGTAAAATAGTTACGAATTTCCCTTAGATTGTGTTGCAGTAGCAATGAATGGCACGATTCTCGGAGCCTTGGCTTGCTGAGTGCTGCTCGTATAAAACAGACGCGCTGCTAAATTAAAACTCAGGCTTAGTTCATTTGATGGCTTAAAATAGTTTGGTTTTTGTTTGCTGAATATATTTTTATCCTTGATTTGAACACCTGCTCTTGAAACATTTCATTATAATTAAATAATTTCAGTTCTAAACACTCATTAGAACTCAACCAGATTTTGGCTCATTCTGCATTTTTTCTATGTTCCTTTTTTAATTATTATAAGCAATTAAGCCATTACAATTTTTTTTTTTTTTTTTTTTTTAAATATATAATGATACCCCACCGAGAAAAATATCAGACACTCCTTTTCTTTCCTTGAAAAAAAATATATTCTACTGAATTCTTATGCAAAACATTACTTGGCTGTTACCACTGAAATGAAGCAGGAGATAAAAGCGATAAAAATATTTTTTATTCACCTTTTCATTAAAATAGAGAGGGTGCAGCTGAGCTCACAGGAGACACATTACACTGTCTGAGTGTAAGCCCAGACCCCCCACGAAACTGACTGGTAGAACAAAAGGTAAAATACAGGCCTGCTGAGTCTCTCAGCAGAAGGAGCAGTCTGGGGAACTTCAAGTTGGACTGAACTCAAATCCAGTGTGCTCAGAATGTTCCTCACAGCTAAATCATCCATCTCTGTAAATCCACAAGTGTTCAAGCAGTTAATATCCCAGTGGGATTAATGATTGAGAGTTGTCCGGTTGTATTGTGGCCTTTGAACAAGTTGCATATCTTATATTCAGTGCTATTCATTATATTTTAAAAGTAAGGTAATTATGAAGTATAAGAGGTCTATATTTTGTAGTTTAGTTCGACTTAACTAGTTTGATGCATTTGCTTAACATTTCCTCTTGTCTTCACAAACATGAGTGATATAGTATTTTATACTATCATAGTATTTATCAATATTTTGAAATAACTTCTATTTTAATTTCTTTTTCTTTTTTTAAGTTTAAATTGTATGAATTTAGCTATGTGCTTTTTCATTTTTATTAGTTATTTATAAGCTTTAATTCATACTCATTCATTCATTTACTTACTTCTTTATTTTATTTAATTTCCAAGGCATTATTTCCTATTTTCATGTAACTAGTCCTTTTTAGGTATCTTTTTTTTCCCCCTATGTAAATTTTGATGGAAAATCTGTGGAATTCTGTATAATTGAAACACTGTTAAACTAAGCTGATGTTTTGGTACCAGGAAACAAAGTTAAATTACCCACCATAAACATATACCCCGTGAGATGGTGAATGAATATGATTTTATGAATGATAGGAGTTCTGATTCTGTGGATTCCATGTGGGGCCTGCAGTAGGTATAATTCAAGTGTGCCACACAGCAAAAGAAATCCCAAGAGCAGATTTTCTTCTAGTGGAAGAGCATCAGTGTCCTCTACTGTTTCCCCCTGGCATGACAATCTCCCTTCAGACAGCAGCAAATACAGACACTCTGAAGCCATTTTATATGTGACAATGTACAATGTACACTGTAAAAACAAGATTTTCAGCAGCTATAAACACAACAAAGACTACTGAAGTACGTTTTACAAGAAAACACTATTTCAGTTTTTTTTTTCTACCTCAGAATTTAACATCCAACGTGTTACCTGCTGTTTCTTTGTAACTGTTTGTAATATTTACTAGCAATTTCTGAGTGAAAATTATCTACACCAGATATTGTCAGGGTATTCCTACCTGGCTTGTTAGCCAAAATGCTAATTCGCAACACCACATGTAGGCTAAGCCTTTTATCTGAGTACCATTTATAGGCACAAAATTTAATAAAAAACAAATTTGCTTCTACTCCATTCTTTTTAGTATAGACATACCTGTCTTTGTTGACAGTGCCTTCATTCCCTTCATAGAGCAAATTAGGATTAGAATGGCATGAAAGACCTTGAAAGGCTGCATCTGTGAAGGTCTCAGGTAGGCCTACTGTAAAATAAATAGCTAGTCATGACTAGCCATCATGCTAATTCACAAGCCTATGGGCCTTTTATCTGAATACTATGTAGGCACTAAATTGAACAAAACTGTAATTGCTAATCACAAATTTAATTGAACAAAAAATTGAAAACTGCTTTTACACCAAATCTTTTCACTTCCTTATTCCCATGAATAGCAGCATTTGTGAAGTTCTCAGTTAATAAATATAGCTAGTCATGACTAGCCAAAATGCTAATTCACAAAAGCTACACATAGGCCTTTTTATTTGAGTACTAAAAAGTTTTTAGTATCATGCTAATTCACAAAAGCCTTACATGGGCCTTTTATCTGAATACTATTTAGGCACTAAATTGAACAAAATTGTAATTGTTTGTGAAATGTCCTATCAATTTCTGAGTGAAAATTGCTTTTACATCAAATCTTTTCACTTCTTTATTCCCACCAATAGCTGCATTTGTTAAGTTCTCAGATAATATGAATAGTTAGTCATTACTAGGCAAAATGCTGATTCACAAAAGCCACACATAGGGCTTTTTAGCTGAGTGCTAAAAGTTAATTTTATTTAAAAAAAAAAACAATAAAATAAAATAAAATAAAAGGTTTATTTAGGCACTAAATGGACAAAAATGTAATAATGATAAAAAATAAACAAAAATTGTTTCTACTCCTTTTTTTCTTGACTTTATTGACATTGCCTTATTCCCTTCATCTCAGACCAAATTTGGATTTTAACAGCACTAAATGGACTAAATTCAACAAAACTCAGTTGTATCTGCACGTGCTTGATATCAGCTTCGTTAAACATCTGAAAACCGAACAAATTCAAATCTTCAGATCCCATTCAGTAATCTCAATACTGAAAACTAGTGGACAGATGAGTCAGAGTGAAACGTGATGTATCTGCTCTTACTTCCTGGAAGATCTCCTCGGCACAGTTTCACACCATCACGAGCGCCGTATGTGCATGCGAACACGCTCACATACACAAACGCAGGTTCACAACATTGAAACCACAAGTCTCAGAGTCAGAATATCATCTAATCGTATTCGTCAGCTGATATTTTTTCCAACAGGGCTATTGCTGTTTACATTGGAAGCATTCACTAGAAGTGACTTATGGTTTAACTTCCCGTCCTGATGACTGTGAGCGAGAACTGAACGGAATGAATCACATATTCCCACACTTCACACAATAACACCTCATAAATATAAATATTAAACTTCAAAATAATATACTTACACTAGTAACAATTTCACACATATCTAAATGTTGAAGTATGGTTCAAAATTACGGTCTTGTAAACAAAGAGAAACTGAAGTCCTAAGGCCTTGTAAACCACTGTGGCATAGATGTTTGGTAAATGTGGGTACGAATGTATGGTAAATGACAGTGTGCAGTGCCTAGCGACATGTATACACTCATCTGCTGCTCTGAGATGAAGTGCTCATTCGTGACATCATAAACGCTGCAATGGTTTGCGTCACTGATGATGTCACAGACTGAGTTAGCAGAAGATCTGAGCAGACAGAGAAGATTTACACATGGAAAAACCAGAGAAAACACTTCATTGCCAGTACAAAAACTGCTCTTTTGAGTGGTTTTAGTGTAATGGATAATGTACTGGTCCAAATGCCAAGGTAGTGTGAAGTGTATATGTATATATAGTATATTATTATTATTATTATTATTATTAATTAATAATAATAATATGTCAGACAGTCTATGTGATGTGAAACAAACGTTTAAAGCTGAGATGGTGAATCTATATCGGGAAGTCTGAGAATCCCACATATCAGTGTCATACTGCTTTCTGTTTCTCACAGACTTCACTGATGTCTTTATTGTGGGTGGGATATGAGAAATGTACAGGTTGCTAAGAAACCCAACGTCTTATACTGGTGCATCTAAGAGTGTTGAGTAACAGGCACATATAAGTTTCCCAGCATTCTGCTAAGAGGGAGCCACAGATACTCGCTTTGTCAGAGGAATTTATGTTTAGCTGTAACCATATTGCGTATAACTGCCAGGAAATGTTGCTGAGATGTCTGTAAGAATTTGGAGCATTTTAATGACATTTTTATAAAACATTTTCTGGAATTTCACAGAAATTTCTGATTTTTTTTTTTTTTTTTTTCTAAAAATGAATCCTAAAATCCTTATATGTGACCCTGGACCATAAAACCAGTCATAAGTAGCACGGGTATATTTGTAGCAATAGATAAAAATACATTGTATGGGTCAAAATTATCAATTTTTCTTTTATGCCAAAAATCATTAGGATATTAAGTAAAGATCATGTTCCATGAAGATATTTTGTAAATTTCTGAATTTTTGATTAGTAATATGCATTGCTAAGAATTTCATTTGGACAGCTTTAACAGCAACTTTCTCAATATTTTGAGTTTTTTGCACCCTCAGATTCCAGATTTTCAAATAGTTGTATATTGGCCAAATATTGTCCTATCCTAACAAACCACACATCAATGGAAAGCTTTTTTGTTCCGCTTTCATATGATGTATACATCTCCATTTAAAAAAAAAAAAAAAAAAAAAAAAATACCCTTATAACTGTTTTTGTGGTACAGGGTCACAATTTATAACTATCAAAGGGCTTTGAATATTACAGAATGTAACGTCAATTTTATTTCAATAAAGACTTAAGTAAGTGTCTTTTTTTCTCTCCTTTTCTCATTTTCTTTTCTTTTCTTTTCATTATTAGTTTTTTTTTATTTTTTTTATTATGATTCAATTTGTTGGTTTTGATATGTTATTTAGTATTATGGCACAACAGACTCATAGATTAGGTATGTTCTGTGTAGTGCTTACCTGCAAACTGTGGTTAAGTACATTCTGAAAAAAAACATAAACAAGCAAAAAATAAAAATAAAAAATACATTTTAGCATTCCCGAGAAATGAATCACTAAGATACACTTACAGTGGGATCCCACAATTGGATTATAAAGAACTTAAACAAAATATATGATGTGAAATGAAGAATTATTTCATATTCTGCAGAATTTAGGACAAACTAATCACTGAGGCATTCTCACATTCATGTTATTTTTTCAATTCAATTTTTCACTCATACTGTTATGCTAAATATATACACAAAAATTCAAATGTTTGGGGTCTGGAAGATTTCTTAATGTCTCTAAAAGAAGTCTTATGCTCACCAGTCTGCATTTATTCAATCAACAAAACTTTTTTTTTTTTTTTTGTACTATTTTTTATTATTACTTTTATTTTTATTTTTTTTCTAAATGTCTTTATGGATACTTTTTTATTAATTAAATGCATTCTTGCTGACTCCAAATCATTGAACAGTAGTTCATGTGTAATTAATTATTAATTGTATTACAAAAATACAAAAAACTATAATTTTTACTTGTGGTCTCAGAGCTTTGAACCCCACTAGATGGCTCTGTAGCTGCAGTTCCACTTCCCGATTTTTCACATCTGTGAGATCAGGAATCATGTGAATGTGATTTTAACCTCTGTTGCTTTAATGTACACTGCTCATGATATCAGTCATGTAGGCTGTACATATATACATACATACATATACCAGAACAAATGAATAATCCCTGAGCAATTATAGATCAACCGTCCTTCATTTTTACAATCAGTAAGAGGAAAGTGGATTCCCATCTTACCGAAATACACGTTTCCTCATTTGTGCTCTTTAGGGTGAGAAAAGACTCTGTACATTTATCAGGTCAATCTCATGAAAACAACCTCCTCTCTGACTAACAGGGCTTGCCCCTCGTCGAGCTGCCAGGAAGCGCTCAAAGAGTTAAGTGATGTCTGCATGACTCACACCTAGTGATATGCAGATATTCCTTACATGTGTGGTTGAAAACCAGGAACGGTTTGAAGTGTGACAGGATTTCAGCTGCTGCTGTCTGAATGTGAGAGTAGAGGTCAAACGATTCATGTGTGAATTTACATACGTTGCTGTCACCTGTCAGTTGTTTTCCTCGTTCCTTACCGTCATGTCAGTGCTGGAATCTATAGATGTTATTGGAAACCACGTGGGGTTTCACTAACAGCAACATTGTGTCAGATTAAAGTAAAACTGATGCTTTTCCGTAACAGCTGTGCTGTGCAGTTTCTTTGACCTTCCTAACCTGATGTTTATATCCGGAAGGAAATGTCTAAAAGTGGAAAAGAGACAGAACATACAAGAACTGTGGATCTCTTTCCTCATTACTCATTGCAGTTTTGTGAGGCGTTGGTCTTTGTAAAGCAGCATTTGAACAATATGAAAAGAACTTATTGTAAATAATCGAATGCAAAATGAATCAACATTTTTGCAGATACTATTCATCAGACTTTAAATAACCCTACTTATTGCATAGCTCACAAAATAAATGAAGAAACCACAAAGTGTTATAGCAGACATGAAATAGGTTGCCACATATTTTAGTCATTGTTATACAAACATATTTGTCCACTGAATATAGCCATCGACCAATCAGAATCAAGTATTCCAGAGTACTTCTTTTTGGTTATTTATTATTTCTTGGATGGATATTTTATCCATATCAAAACAGATTTGGAGAAATTTACCATTATGTCACTTGTTCACCAATGGATCTTCTGCAGTGAATGGGTGCCGTCACACTGATAAAAACATTACAATAATCCACATGAATGAAAAACTGCATGTTTGTAAGAAACAAATCCATCATTAAGTTTCAAAACCGTCAAACACAAGTCTATTCCATGATATTACTTTTCTCCGGTGGGAATGATTTAAAACTGAAACAGCTTAATGATGTATTTATTTATTCAAAACATGTAACTTTTCACTTTATAAGATGTTAACTGATGGACTGGAGTTGTGTGGATTACTTGTGAATTATTGGGATGTTTTTTTATCAGCTGTTTGGACTCTGATCTATTGGATTTATTGATGAGTAAGTGATGTAATGATAAATGTCTCCAAATCTTTTATAATAAAGAGGCAAACTCATCTACACTCCTTTAAGAGCTAAAATGCAAATAATTAATCATATAATTGTTTCAGTATGTCTGAAAGCAGAAAATGATATAGGAATGTAAAATTATATATAAATATATTTAAAAAAAAAAAAAAAAAAACATCACAACCTGTGTGGAACCCCTTCAAATGAATTCCATAATAAACAGTGTTGCAAGGGGAAAAGTATATGCAAATACTAGTGATTGAGTCATTTCCTGCAAGTACTGTATGTTCAGCTTCAGTTTTCATATCTGCTCTTGAAATTACAAAAACAGCACGAGGTGACATCTAACCGCAAAATGTACCATTGATGACGTACTACAGCTGCTAGGCTGTATTTTTGATTCCTAAGTCCAAAAACTGTTATAATAACAGGTTTTACACCTCATCGATGTCTAAAACAGACATTTTATTCCAAGTTTGCCACTATGGTTGCATTTAAATTCATTTTCTTTTTTCATTTGTGGAACTTCTCTGTCTGCAGAGCTTGTGGTTTCCTTCTCGCCACCATCTGCACACCTGTGTCCCCGTAAGCTTGAATGGAGATGACAGTGTGCATGGATGACTGTGAGGGGTTTTTTTTTTTTTTTCCTGGCCTCTAAACATGTGCATTCTGATATAAGATGTTCAATAATAAGAACTATTAAACAAATGTATTCATAACATTTGTGTTCCTGTGAAAGCTGCTCTTTGATGGTTTGGAGCATCATTTTTAACTTCCTGTAACGGTTTTTACGCCTCTGCGCAAATGCATGCAAATTCTTCCACTTTCTGTCAATGTAAATGTCAACGTGTACATGTGAAAACAGTATGTGTTAATTATTTGTAAAAATCCATGCACTGGAGTAATGTTTGTCATGCGTCATAGATTGATGAAGTGTTGCTACCATCTACGTCACCATTTAAAAGTTTGGAGGCGTAAATATTTTAAATGTTTTTGAAAGAAGTCTTTTATACTCACCAAGGATGCATTTATCTGATGGAAAATGCATTAAAATTTTGGTTACACTTTATTTTGATAGTCCATTTTAGACATTCTACTAACTATAAGTAACTTTGCAACTACATGTCTACTAACTCTCAGAGTAGACTGTTAGGGTAGGTTTAGGGTTAGTAGAATAAGTTGACATATATTTGCAAAGTTTCACATAGTCTGTATGTTGTATGTTGTGGACCCATCAAAAAAAAAAAAAAAAATGTTAGAAGATATTAATCAGACAGTCTACTCATACTGTAATGACTGCTAGTTGACCTATAGTTGCAAAGTTACTTACTGTTAGTAGAATGTCTAAAGTGGACTATCGAAATAAAGTGTTACCAAAAAAATTGTAAAATTGTGGATGACATTTTACATTAATGTTTCAGTAATGCATTAACTAATATTATAATAGTAAGCAATACATTTGTTACAGTATTTATTAATCTTTGCTGATGTTATTTAATAAAAAATACAACTGGTCAATATTAGTTAAGCTCAATTGTAAATAATTAAATTATATCATATTATCAGCTTTTGATTTTAACAATGTATTATTAAATGTTGAAATCAACATTAACTAAGATTAATAAATTCTAGAAGTTTTTTTTTTTTTTTCATTGTTATTTCATGTTAACTAATCAATGAATTAATGTTAACAAATGGAACCTTATTGTAAAGTGTTACCAAATTGTGAAATATAATATTTAATTAAAATAACTTATTCCCTATTGAAATATATTTTAAAATTTAAATATGTAATTTATTTCTGTAATGCAAAACCTTTTCTGCATTTGAAAGGTTCCACGGATGTTCAAGGTTCTTCGTAGAACCACTGATGCCAATAAAGAGCCTTTAATTTTAAGAGTGATCAGTGTCACATGACCCTTCAGAAACCATATTCTGATTTACTGCTCTTTAAACATTTATTATCATGTTGAAAACAGTCAAAAAACATTTGACTGTTTTCAACATCTTGAAAACATTTGTGCTGATTCATATTATTATTATTATTATTTTTTTTTTGTATAAACTTCAAAAGAACTGCATTTTTGAAACATTAAATTTGATCAATTGATTGTTTTGATCAATTTAATGCATCCTTGCTGAATAAAAGTGATAATTTATTTAAAAAATATATATAATAATAATAATAAACACATAAATATATGTATAACATAAAATAAATCGTATCTCAAACTTTTGAATGATAGTAATGTGGACTTCCTTGACTTGAATTGCATAAATAGCAGTCTGAATGTTTTTAGAGAAAACGGTGTGAGATTGCTCTAAGGAAGAAAAGAGGACCGCTGTCTGAAATGTGCTTGGTAAGGAAGTCTCCCTCAACAACGCCCTGCGCTCTGGACGCCTCGCTAAACCTTGGGGGGTGTAAAAATATTAAGGTTTTACCACTTGACAGTCAGATCCTACGTACAACCTGCAGCACCTGTAATGACAAAACCAAGTCCAATGTCAACACCGCACGCCCCGCTAAAGAGGGACGTTAAAACAGCGCTAAAATAAAGCGCTCACTCTTGCGCTGTACTGATTTATTTTTGTTAGGAGACTCGTCCACTTAGGGGAATTTAAAATATGTTCAAGTTTGAACAATACAACTGGAGAGGGATTTTACGGCCTGCTTTCCAGCAAAGTCCCGGCCTTAAATTAAATATCCAAACAACCTTTGGATGGTTTTCACTCTTGGGAGGCCTGTCATAGACACAGCGAAAAAGCAATGAAATGTAATGCAGGAATGAAGCCGGCTGCTTCTGGTTTGACTATTTTCACTGGAATGTACTGAGCCAGTGCTCTTCAGAGCTTTATACAATATATGGACTGTTTAGTCTTTCTCTTTGAGCCTAGTACTAAATCTGTTTTACCATCACAAAGAAATATTGACATACAGTATGATTAAATAACATTTCTTGGCACTGTTGATAAGCGTAATAAAAGTGAATTCATATAACAAGTATGTTTTGGTTGAATCTTTAGCTACAGATATGTACGCAAAAACAGCTTATACATCTAGCCATGTTTGACAGATCGAAATGAATAAATATACAAGCCTAAACCTGAGAACAAGACTTCACACAAATGAGGAATTAAACATCATGCTGTAAAATCACACACTATATAATAAATAAATAAATAAATAAGTTGCAAATAAAATATTAGCGGAGTATGTTTTACATGAAAATACTATGTCAGTCATTCTACTTTAAAAAAAAAAAAAAAAAGAAAAAAAAAGAAATGAAATGAAAAGAAAAACATTTTTATTTCAGTGTGTTACTTGCCATATCTTTATAATTACTTATGAAATTTTCTAGCAATTTTTATTGTTTGTTTCTTTCTGTGCATTGAGTTCATTACCTACTAATCTGTAAAACTTTTGTTCCTTTATGTCAACGTTTATCAAATTTTATATAACTGTTATATCTTTAAATTGTTCTTGGCTTGTGAGAAGGAAAATATACTAAACAACTTCAATCTTGAGTGAATTCTAAAGATATTTAAAAAAATAGATTTTTACATTAGCATTTGATCATATATGAGTGATGAGGTATTGTTACTTAGGTACTGGTCTTTATATGTATAAATATATATATATATATATATATATATATATATATATACGTATATATCTATATATATACGTATATACGTATATATATATATATATATATATATATATATATATATATATACACACACATACGTATATATATATATAAATATATATATACACACACACATATATATATATATATATATATATGTGTGTGTGTATATATATATATATATATATATATATATATATATATATATATATGTGTGTGTATATATGTATGTGTGTATATATATATATATATATAAATATATATATATATATATGTTAGTTGATGTTTTAATTTGCGTTTATTTATATTTGCAACTATTTTATTTATTTTATAAATTATTAATATTACGTTTTCTTTTTATAATTTGGAATTGAAATTGAAAATGCAGATCATGCAGCATATATTTTTTTTCTTTTGTGATTATATATTTATATTGAAAGGTTATTAGAAATGCAAAGTCGGCAGCACCAAAGCTCCAAAAGTATCAAACAATTTATTTAAAAAACTTTCGCATAGTATTTTTTAAAATAAACAGTTTGATACTTTTGGAGCTTTGGTGTTGCCGACTTTGCATTTCTAATATGCTTCTGCTTGTTTTTTAGTCTAGCCATTTGAGATCGACGTGCGTGCTGTTGCTTGCTTTTTATGTTAAAAGGTTACAAATCCTAATGTCATTTATTTTTATATTTTTAAATGTTTTAGTAAAAGTAACTTTAAATATGAAAAAAAATAATAATCATTATATTTTTATATAAATATGTATACATTTTTTAAAGTAATTTTAAATTTTAATTTAAATAATCATTTTAACAAGTGTGGATTTTTTTTTTAAACTTGTTTCATCACATTAATTCACTCATTAAGAATGTATTCTTACAGAAAAGTGTTTGAAAATGTCAGTTGGGCCTAATATTCATTGAGCGCTATGCTAATTTGACTGTACTTTCACTCTGACGTCTCTCACTATGAGAAATATACTCATACAGTCATGATGATTCAGACCGTCTAAAAACATTACCTTTGAGTAATACTGAAAAATGGCAATATTGATATGTTTTGAGGGATTATTTAATTTTATAATGTAGGAGATGCTTGATAAATAACTATACGAGAAACGTCATATCTTTTTATACAAATATGATGTAAAATCTGACGTGTCTGCAAAAATTTGGGGACTTTTCTTTTTCTTTAATCTTTTTCTTTCATTTTCCATCAAGATGGTGTCTTAAACTCAGAGACGGCGAGACATTGTGGATGGAAACCATTCACCCAGTGGTTAATTTTAGATCTAAAAACAAGCCCCCACATGGAACGAAACTACTGGAAGATATGCTCTAAGTGACCTGTAAATCATACTGTACATGAAGGTCTACACAAATCAAAAATCTTCATGTGGTGGACAGAGTGTAACTTCTCAAAATATCTCTACTATGAAAAATAATCTGAAAACTGACTCTAAGGGTCCAAAAAGGGGGGTTTCACAGTGAGGCCATAGAATAATCATTTGTGGTTTCCCAAAGAACCTTTCAGTAAACACTTCTTAAAATAAGTTTCTTTTTTTTTTTAAATTTCAATAACATTTCAATAACCTAAAAAAAAAAAAAAGATTTTTACACTACTAAGAATGTTTTGAGCAATGGAAACATTCAACAGATGTTAAAAGTTCTTCATGGAAGCATCAATGGCAATAAATAACCTTTATTTTTAAAGGTGCATATTCAAAAGTGGTTATCTTAAAGCAATTGTTCACCTAAAATAAAATACAAATTCTGGCATTATTTACTCACTTCAATTTTGTTCTTAATACACATTGCTTTAAATGGCTTTCTTTCTACTGTGAAGCACAAAAGGTTCAACATATTGACTCAGTAACCTGGTTTATGATTAATTTTTCATGATTTTTTATTTTTTATTTTTTTTCTGATATGAGCTGAATTTTTTATAAATTTTTCGATTTTTTTTTTTTTTTTTTTTTAAAGATTAAAGATTTAAATTATTTTAAAATAATGTTTTATGGGTTTGGAACTACAAGAGTGTGAATAAAATGTATTGTATGGTATTTATTTATTTATTTATGTGAATTGTTACTTTAAGGTCGATAAGAAAGTTCTTGATTTTGTTCTAGCAAACATCAAAAATGATTTTTTTTTTTTTTTTTTTTTTTTTTAATAAATAAAGATTTAAATGATTTTAAAAGAACATTATATGGGTTTGGAACTACAAGAGTGTGAATAAAATTTAGTTAGTTAGTTAATTATATGAATTGTTACTTTAAGGTCGATAAGAAAGTTCTTGATTTTGTTCTAGCAAACATCAAAAATGATTTTTTTTTTTTTTTTTTTTTTAATAAATAAAGATTTAAATGATTTTAAAAGAACATTATATGGGTTTGGAACTACAAGAGTGTGAATAAAATTTAGTTAGTTAGTTAATTATGTGAATTGTTACTTTAAGGTCGATAAGAAAGTTCTTGATTTTGTTCTAGCAAACATCAAAAATGATTTTTTTTTTTTTTTTTTTTTATAAATAAAGATTTAAATGATTTTAAAAGAACATTATATGGGTTTGGAGCTACAAGAGTGTGAATAAAATTTAGTTAGTTAATTATGTGAATTGTTACTTTAAGGTCGATAAGAAAGCTCTTGATTTTGTTCTAGCAAACATCAAAAAGGATGTTACTGCTTTCAACAGTTCAGGTTAAATAAGAATTAATTCCAGTCATCTAGTTAAACAGAATTATTTGACATTTGAATGCCAGATGAAAGGTTACAAGCGATTAAAATACGTGAAACACTTTAACGGCTTGATTTATATTTCCCAGTGCTTAATTTTTTTGCAACAACATGTTAGTTCTAATACGTAAACTGAAGGTGGGAAATTTGAAATGACGTTTATGATGTTTATGAACTCTTGGATTGGTTCAAATGGCAATCTGGCGTACTGTACGCTGCTCTTTCCATCTGAGAGTATCTAAGATCTGACAGTTGAATGGGGGACAGTGTGATTCAGATGTGCTACCGACATCCGCTGAGCACAAAGTCCCTTCCATGGGGGCAGACACACAATGCCCTCCTCTATATGTCTACATGATAGTCAATACTGAAATGACTCAACCACGCTGTTTAACAACTCTCTTGACATTTGAGGTCTTTTTGCTCCTCAACATCATTGCATACTGAGCAGAGCTGTGGTAACATTTTCAGATCCACTCAGTGTGAATGTGTCTAACCACATGTTCAAAGACCTCGACAATGACATCAATATTTCTGCAGCATTTCTCAAATGTCGTTTTTCAGGCCCTCTATTCTAATATTTTACTGCAACAAAACAGATTTGGACACTTAAGTCACGCTTACAAATGTCATTGCATTAAACTGCACTATTTATAAGGTTGCACTTGTTTTAAATAAAGTGCATGCACATTTTTCATACAAAAATAATTTTACAAAATCTTAAATAATACATATATTTTGGCATTTTCTGGCTGTCAGACATTAGAACATGTTAATGAGATGACTTCAAACATCCCCTAAAATAACAGGTGTTATTTAGTATAACTGTTAACAATAATTTAGTGTAATTGTTAATGGTTTTAATTAGAAATAAATAAATAAATAACTTTTTGTGTTGTTTTGAAGAGAAAAGGAACAATGGAGATTTATATTTTTATAGTTTCAGTTTTCATTTTAATTTTAGTGAAAGTTTTAGTAATTTTGTTTTATTTTTGACATTTTTAGTAGTTATATAGTAGTAGTATGTATGTCTCTGTGTGTGTGTGTGTGTGTGTGTGTGTGTGTGTGTGTGTGTGTGTTTTCAAACTACTACCATGGCAACTAGCTGAAATATATATATATATATATATATATATATATAATATTCAGTCAGTCAGTTAGTTATTTAGTTAGTTTTTTAGTAGTTTAGTTTAGTTTAGTTTAGTTTAGGTTTATTTAACTATAATAACTGAATCAAGAGAGAAATAATTTTGCCATTTGCCAAATATTAGCATTTTTCCACGCACCTATTAAATAAGATCTAAGAGAAGAAGAAGAAGAAGAAAAAAAAGTTAAAGTTGTTTGTTTTGTTTGTTTTGCACTTTTTTATTTATTTTAATTTTAGACATGATGTGAATGTCGAAAAGAGTCTATTTTTTTGTTTTATGTAATTATGTATGTATGTATGTATGTATATATGTATTGAGGCCACCGTATGTCTTATTCCTACATAATCCCTATGAATCCTGAAGCATTTACGTATTTATATTTTGCATATCCAATATCTTTCCAAGACTGGGTTTTCCAATACAGACAGATTGCGCCCTTGAGACTATTTTACCAAAAGCCAAGAAAGTTTTCTGAAATCCAATTCATTGATTTCCTGTCCACAATCTGAATCTATCCCATACCATCATCCTCATGCCATCTTTATTTACGTGGCTGGAGGAATAGTGGGATTCCTGCGCATGAGGGAATGTGGGCCTTCGACCAAAACCTGCAGTTTCCAACCACACAATCCCCCGCCAGTGAAGGAACACAAGGAAAACTGGCACAAAAGACCTTTTCTGTAAATGAGAGCTTTATATTAAACAAATAAAACTCTCACTTCTGCGAATACACATGACTTCTTTGTGAAAACACTCGGGCCAAATAAAAGACTCCATCCTTGAGATCTGTTTATCAGTATCTGTATTTTAATCAACTATTTACATATGTTTCAAGGTCTAATCTCAATGTAAAAGAAAAGGAAGGCCACTGGTTTGGATGAAATCATAATAGCAGTTCAAACATGCTCTCACTGACTGATTTGTATGAAATGTGTGTCTTGTGCTGGCAGGCTTATGAACGTGCCTATTCAAACAAACCGATTGTAGAGAGACATTGCTGAGGTCTGAGGTAAAGCCACTTTCACCAAACAAGGGGGGCAGGAAGAGAAATGAGGCCAGAATAACTGAGCCTTCCTGCTTCAGCTCATCGCTCTCTATTACCAGTCCACCTCCAAATGACTTCCCCTCGCTCAGCGCGGAAATGGTCTGATGTTGTCTTCTGTCTTGTAGAATGGACAAATTAACATATGTGCTGCCAGTTGGTGACTGTCTTAAAATGCGCACTGTTTGTAATGTTTCTGCACAGGCTGAAGTTGCACTTGGCTTAAATGTATACTGACACCTAGTGGCTTGGAGGCAGCAACGTGCAACGCAAAAGTTATTGTACAAATGTTGGTAATGTACTTTTATCATAAGGAGGCATTACCGTGAGAAGTGTCAGAGTTTCAAATACTGTTAACAATAGTGCAAGCTAGAAGAAGGAGGGATATAGAGATAGTGAAAGCATAGAATTTATTTATTTGTATTTATTTATTTATTTTTCAGCAGGATGTAGCTAAGTATTGAAGCCCATTTCCGCCATCGGATGAAATAATAAAAACATTAATTGTTACTTTTTATTTCACAATTAACATCTTGCAATTCAGAGTGAACATCTTTCACATTAGTCTTTGTATCTTGCAATTCTTAAGCTCATATGAGCTTCTGCCCTAAGACTGTCCGGACAGCCATGTCCCAGACCCAACATCCTGGCATTTTCTCATAATTGCGAGAAAAAAGTCAATTGTTCCTTGAAAACTGTCAGGGAAGACCATTCCACCAGCAAGGAACAGTGAAAGTTCCGGAAAAGGAACAAGTTGATTAAATAAATAATAAGTAAACTTTTTCCACTTCTGAAACTACTCAAATAGGCTGTGCGGCCTATTGGTTCATGTTAAGTAAAAGCCAAATAGCCATCAAGGCATTATTTTATCTCCATTCTGGTATAATTTCTCACTTTTTTGCAATATAAAACTTTCCCAGTGGGTAAAATCAAGTCCTGTTCCATGTATATTTTGTTTCAAATATCTTGCTACATTCATTAATATGTGACATTATGCATGCAAAATGAGTTTGCAAATGAATGCCTGGGTTTAAAACAAGTAGATTTCCTCTCAGATTATTATTTTTTTTCATCTATTAAAGTTTTAATGAAATAACGTTGATTCAGATGGTCAAGCTCCATGTAAAATTCAATAGCTTTTATTTATTATGCTATTGATATGACTGGAGCCTTCAACTCATGTGAGTGGACATATTTCTCAAGAGTACTAATCATTAAAAAAAATTATGAGGGAAAAAATCATAAGTGCATCTCTATACTATTACAGTAAAAGTCAGAACATAAACAAACACTGTTATTCATATTTTAATTTGGAAGGAAACTAATACACTTGTTCCTGTGACAGTCTATAGTTATTTCCAGATAAAGTCTCAGATTCCCTTTTAAAGTTCAATATGGCATATCTTGAATAGACAAAATATTTGATGAACAGAGGAACATTGAAATAATTGAATTCAAATACACATACTTCCTTTCTGGGCAGAGTACTCCAGATATAACTCATGCTATAAAAGCATTCAAGCATATTTACTGTATTGTTATAAAATATTATCTGTGAAGTTAACCTAAGGTCAAAGTTATTGACCTTTTTTTGGTGTTGGCCAAATGTGATTTCCACCACTTTTCCATCACATAATGTTATTAAAAACAATACATAATTTGGCATGTGATGGAAATGATACTGTGGTGGAAAGTATCATGACTTGCAGAAAAAAAATGACAAGAATTCTGCTATGACGCATACACTCTTGGACTGTTGTTAGCAGACAAAATAAATCAACTAGTGAGAGTGTGAAGGGAATGAGAGTTTATGAAGCTACACGAATACTTTTTGTGCACAAAGAAAACTAAAATAATAATTTTATTCAGGAATTTCTTCTCCTCCGTGTCAGTCTTTGACGCATGTTCACGAGAGTGCCACGACGCATGTGTGTCTTACGGGTTTGGAACGACATGAAGGCGAGTAATTAATGACAGAATTTTCATTTTTGGGTTAGCTATCCTTTTAATTCTTTCCTCACCATCGACGGAATTTTCCGTATTTATGTGTTTCATTGCTATACAGTAAGAGTCACTATTGCACATTTTCTGAAAGAGTACTGAAACTCCAGATCAAAAACAAAGACGGCAAAGAAGAAACAAGCGATCGCATTTGTAAGCAGATGCATATGTAAAATAACACGATCATCAAACAATTAACTAGCATATAAATCAAAACTGCCTAATGTTATCAAATGAAAGGACAATCCAGGAAGTGATGTAGGACTGTGCAAGCTTTGGGGTGTTGCTGGAAACAATTGACTCCATCTATGTTTCGATCATAGTTCTGAATCTGATCCGTTTTGTCTTTGACAAATACTCAAGTTTTTTCTCAGCTTTTTATTCAAAATATTGCTTTTTTTTGGTAAGCCTTTCTCTGCAAGCTTGCAGAGAAAAAAAACAAAAAAAACAAGCCACTCAAATTTCACTCCCCCTGCGATGTAGAAAGGGGATCTTATTATAATATCTACGCCCCTTAATCTGCAAGTTTCCACCCACGGCACTGCCATTGTGTTTTCGCAACAACAGCGGTGTACCGGTTCTAACACCATGGTGAAAGTTCGAGCAAAGCATGGTTACATTGTGTCTACACCGGACGCAACAATTGTCGTGTCGCACCATGCCACAACAAGTAAAGTTTATCTACACTGGACGCGACAAAGTGACTGTTGCAAATAATTTGAACTTTGTGTCAGTACGTCATAAATAGAACACGGCAGCAGTTTACCGTTGGAGATTTGTCGTGCTGCGCCGTATCCAGTGTAGACAGCATCACTGATTATAATGGATTCTATAATGGATTCCATGCCACTTGTGTTCGGTGTAGACTCGGTGTAACTGTTCTGTCTTTGGCTGCATTGATGAACACAGAACAATATTTAGAGTCCTCAGAGGAGACAAGAGAGCAGTATATTTATTGGTTGATTTACTGCTGCCACACAGATGTAACATAAACATGAAATTTCTTTCCTAGCTGTTTGCCTTCACAGACATAACCGACTGTTTTGGTAACTCTTGTGCGTTTTTAATGTAAACTTGTGTATATTTGACAGTTTAAGCGCAATGAGATATGAAAGAGAACTTAGTTTAGTACTCACATGCCATGTGACAGCCGCTTTCTGTGCGCATGGAGTGTGCACTCAGAAAATCTTATATCAGAAGTTTTTATTTATTTATTTATTTAATATGGTTTAAAACACACAATTTCAGTGCAATAGATATGATAATCAAAACAAATGGATGTTTTTTTTAGCAGAGTATATGAGATATGAGCTGTAAAGGCCCAGTCATATTCTGGAAAAGGGGGCGGGGAGGAACAGCAGCTCGTTTGCATTTAAAGAGACATGCATGGAAACAGCGTGTTTCTGCTTCCAATCAAAATAAGCATTTTCAAAATGATATAATAAATGATCTGTGGGGTATTTCGAGGTGAAACTTCACAGACACATTCTGGGGACACCTGAAACTTATATTTACATCTTGTAAAAAGGGGCATCGTTCACTAACTTCATTCTGCAGTATAAACCTCCTGATGTCATCTTGAAGGTCATCAAATGTTTGGTCAAGGGAAAACCAGTGCACCCACTGTGAGTTATTTTGAGTTCTGGAGACGCTGCAGTCCCACCTCTGATCGCCTCACACACTCTGCAGCCGGCACACAACAATGGGCGCAGGATGCTGTGGTCAGCGCTTTGTGCGCGGCGTGATCTTCACACCACCGTGAGTGGAGAGACCGTGACGTGGGTGGGTCAACAGAACAACAACAAAAAAAAAACTCAGCTATGAAACACACTGGTTTCCACAGGAAGAAACTATATGACCAGCTAAGCTAAGATTGCGCAGGTGTTTTTATAATATGATGTTTACATTTTGAAGCGATGTTTAATTCTCAAGTATATTCTGAAGACATAAAGAAGCAAAATGGAAATAGAAAAAATAGAAACTGAGCCAGAAAATCAGTATTAACAAATAATTAAGATGTTTAACAGTCCATGCCATTAAAAACTGACCTGTTCAGAAAGACTAAACAATGACATCAAAGCAAGAATTTAAATATAACTAGTAAACCAAGTGGGCTTAGCATTTAAAGTGACAGTGCACCAAAAATTTATATTCTTACATCATTTACTAACCCTCAGTTTCATTCCAAACCTGTATTGCTTTCTTTATTATTTTAAATAATTGTTTTGTCCATTCAGTGAAAATCAATGGGGTCCAGAACAACACTTTCATTTTATAAGCAAAAAATCATTTTAATTTTGTGACAACAAAATGACAGAATTTTCATTTATGGGTGAACTGTCTCTTTAATTCCTACTGTCTTCTGAGATGTGCCTTTGGGCAGCATGACCTTCATACAATAAAGTGAGTCAACTTCATGGCCTAGTGTAAAGTCCACCTTCACAAGATCATATATTACGATATGCTTTCAGTTGATCTTTGACTGCGTCTTTCCTCTCTGTCTATATTTTTTTGTGAGTGCAAAATTAAAATTAGATGCGTACAGTGGAGTAATTTTTTTATGAGGTAACAAGCTCATTGTTACCTCATAAAACTCAAAAACATTTCCTGTTTTTTTACTGCGCTATTTTGAGACAAGAAAAGCATGACAGTATTTTTGATATGTGTATAGTATAAAGGTCATCAGTGACTTTAAATGCTTATTTTGCTAGTCTTGACTAGACTCCATATACTAAAAAAGAGATACATGTATTCTAGCAGACAAAAAAGATATTACGAGTAACATAAAGCACCATTGTTTCCATTCTAATGTGGGAGGTACAGTAAAATTTCCATCAAAATCACTTGTTTTATATTAAACTCTCTCTTTCAGTCTAGTGTGGGTATTCACATTTCTTTCCATGCAAGAGGATGTGAGTTTAAATTCAAGATTTTTAGGCTGTTCGTTTGATATTGTCTTTAAATATTAGTCATAGTTGAGTAATACGGTTCTACATATCCTTATATTTTAAAAATAGCTTTACTGCTGAAACAAATTTAAAGTGGTTGAGCTTCATCAACTGTTTTGAAGCTGATTGAGGAGAAATTGCTTTTAGAAATGTTTTGTAAGGCCTAAAATCATAACTTTACATACTTCCTGTTTTAAAATCTCAAACGTACAACTGGTCATTGCCAGATTTTACCATCTTCTAACATGCGTCTCACATCATACTGCGGTTCAATAGTCTATCAGACATGACAGTGAACTTTAACTGCAGTATAAAAACACTCCTGTTTCCATCTGTAAATGACTTATTAATTCTTGTGTCAAAAGGTGGAATAATCTGTAGATAACAAAAGTGGGCCAAGTGACGGATAGATGAATAAATTATTAAGGTAAAATTTTGTTTATTTAAATGTAATAAGTATTCAGGACAAACACTAGTCATTCACTTGAATGTGGTAAGAGGCTTTGGACGTGGAGGAAACTCAAACATACATGTTGGTATTTAAGTGAAAGTGTTGTTATGGAAAATATGGTTTAAAATGAGGACACGGTTATATAATAGACTGTTGGTCTGTTTTGTTGTGACATTTAACCCTCCCCCACTCATCCTTCCCTCTGAACTGTTTTTAAACTTGTTTAACTATTTGGAAATTGTGACGTCAATGAGGTCATTGTCATTCATGATCAGTGATGGGAATAACGGCGTTATAAATAAACGGTGTTACTAACGGCGTTATTTTTTTCAGTAACGAGTAATCAAATAAATGACTGTTTCCCCCGTTACAACGCCGTTACCGTACTGACAATAAAATGTGGCGTTACTATAATTTATTATAATATTATTAGAATTTTATTTTTCAGTTCATCTGAATGGATGTGCAGTGTAGCTGTATTTGACGTACCGTAAACTCTAGTGTGAAGGCGCACTCCTCGCCGTCGCTTTGTCTCACACGCGCAAAGAAAGATACAGAGCAAGAGAGTCTTTCATAACATGCAGAATTGACGCGCTACATGTAAACGATATTCTTTGTTGTATTTTCCTGTCAAAATAACGTAGTTCCTTTGGAATTCTTCAGCTTTTAAGAACTGCTTCTATCATCATATAATGCTAAATTATCATAATATCATATTATAATGCTTGACTGACTGATGCTAAGTGTCAGTGGATAAATAGTGTATATTAATGTACAATGTTTTATAATAATGATTTATTCTATTTAGAGTCCATTTCATTAATTTAATATTTAATATTGGGGCATCCAAGTTATTTGACATTTGAACATTTTTTTTAAAAAAGTAACGCAATAGTTACTTTCCCTGGTAATTAGTTACTTTTATAATGATGTAACTCAGTTACTAACTCAGTTACTATTTGTGAGAAGTAACTAGTAACTATAACTAATTACCTTTTTAAAGTAATGTGCCCAACACTGTTCATGATTGTAGCTGTTCAATTTCAAAAAGGACTTTTCAGAGGTTATCAAAAAACCTCCATAACAACTTGTATGGAGTTGATTTTTATTTATTTTTTGTTAGATTTTTATTTTATTTTATTTTATTTTATTTATTTATTTATTTATTTATTTAGTGTGTGTGTGTGTGTGTGTGTGTGTGCATTATATTTATTATCATATTTGATTTTTATTTTATTTTTTCATTATCTTTTTCATTATCTTATTATCTTATTTTTTTTTTTTAATTATTATTTTGTGTGTGTGTGTGTGTTTGTTATTTTGTCTTTTTGGAGGCTTGGCATATAGTACACAAGGCATATGGGCCATTGTATTTGATTTGTATTTAAATTTTTATTTTATTTTTTCATTATCTTATGTTATTTTTTAATTTATTTTTTTAATTATTATTTTTTTTATTTTATGTTTAAATGCTATTTATTTTGTATTATTTTGTCTTTTTTCGGAGACTTGGGATATAGTGTACAAGTCATATGGGCTACTTTATTTTTTATTTTTTTATTTTATTGTACTTTTCATTAATTCGTTCATTCATTCATTCATTTTTATTTTGTTTTTCATTATCTTACGTTATTCATTTTATTTTTTATTTTTTATTTATTTTATTTTTATTTTGTGTCATTCTGTCTTTTGGAGACTTGGGATATAGTGTACAAGTAAAATGGGCCACTTTATTTGATTTAGATTTATTTTAGTTTTATTTATTTTATTGTACTTTTCATTCATTCATTCATTCATTCATTCATTCATTCATTCATTCATTCATTCGTGTGTGTGTGTGTGTGTGTGTGTGTGTGTGTGTGTGTGCGTGCGTTATTTTGTCTTTTGTGGAGACTTGGAGTATAGTGTACAAATCATATGCATGGGCTACTTTACTTGTATGTATGTATGTATGTATGTATTTGTTTGTGTTTGTGTGTGTGTGTGTGTGTGTGCGTGTGTGCGTGTGTGCGTGTGTGCGTGTGTGTGTGTGTGTGTGTGTGTTATTTTGTCTTAAGTGGAGACTTGGAGTATAGTGTACAAGTCATATGCATGGGCTACTTTACTTGTATGTATGTATGTATGTATGTATCTATTTGTGTGTGTGTGTGTGTGTGTGTGTGTGTGTTATTTTGTCTTTTGTGGAGACTTGGAGTATAGTGTACAAGTCATATGCATTGGCTACTTTACTTGTATGTATGTATGTATGTATGTATTTGTTTGTGTGTGTGTGTGTGTGTGTGTGTTATTTTGTCTTAAGTGGAGACTTGGAGTATAGTGTACAAGTCATATGCATGGGCTACTTTACTTTACTTGTATGTATGCATGTATGTATGTATGTATGTATTTGTGTGCGTGTGTGCAAGTGTGCGTGCGTGTGTGTGTGTGTGTGTGTGGTATTTTATGAACAAGTGATATGGACTATTTTATTTTATTTTTTGGAGCTTGACAAATGTGGTCACTGAATATATAATGAACTGTTTGGAAGGTGAATAAATAATGGCAGAGTTTTAATTTGGGGGTGAACAGTTCCTTTAAACATTACTGTGAAATTAACACCAGTCATCGTGAAGTATATTCTGTACATGTCTCATCCTAAACTTACTAAAGATCAGTCTCCACCCTTATCGGATTACCAGCTCTTTGTATTTTCCAAATCTAACAGAAGATGTTTCTTGTTATTATTCTTTTGAATACCACATGACTGTACCTTTGACAGGATGAGGTCATCTGTCAATGTTTAGCTTGTTGGTTACACAATGTAGATCAGCACATTAACCTGCAAATCAGGTCCAGATATCACAACAGTTTTGCTGACTAGACTCTACAAGAAAAACTTCCAGGATCTGATTTGCTTTAAATGTGATATCGCCATTTTTGTTTTTTGTTTTTTTCCATTTTTAAAGTAGGCTACTTTGTATGCAGATTAGTATGCAAAGTCAACTACAAGTAAACAATTTATATTTCATAATGTTATGTGTGTCATTTGAGACAGGACTTATGGTGCTTTCAAAACATTGCTCAGAATCATCAGCAACAGCGGCTCTCAACCAATGGCACGAGTTTGAGTCTGTTCGCTGACCAATGGCTGACAAGGTCGTATTTTGTTTTCTTTTATACAGACGACTTTTTCTGTTCCATTTTTTGAGGCAGTTTTTGTCACATTGCTGAGGTATTCAAATATGATAATATGAGATACAACAAAAAGTATTTTCAATTCATGACTAAGCATCTCACACTGATATTGCCGGCAAAAACATGATTTTGCAAATATCTGTAGTACCTTTGACCCCAACAGCTTTTTAAAGCAAAAAAGTCCAACACTGGCTGAAGATCAAATCCCAGTTGTCATGTGCAAAGTCACGTTACCGAGAAAACAGAAGATTTCCTCAAATATTTCATAGACCACAGGCTGCGTATGATTTCTGACCTTTAATAAACGCTCAAGCTTCTGCTGTACCAACAGTTGGTTTACTTAAAAACAACACTACTAAAGGAGTAAGAAAAATCATAAAGTGTTTCAAATCTGCTGCGTATGGATGAAAACACATAAAGACGAGTGTATTGCATTAAGTGAAGCACGGATGAGGTGTGACTAACTGCGGCCTGTGCTTCCTCATATGCCTCATGTGACTGTGTGTCATTGTGGTTTGGCACATTCAGCACACGCTAACAGATACAGACTTTACTACTCAGTGTAGCCAGTACTCAGAGAACATTTCGAAACGTCCTGATTACTGAGTGTTTGTTTCATGAAATTTGAATTAAATTATGATACTCTCTTCTGTCCCACTGTTATGTTGGTTTTTGCTGTCTCAGCCAATACTGAGACTGCAAAGTGTTTGAAAACATTCCTCTGAACGCTAAAAAAGGTAATCAACTCGTGTGGTTTGTTTCTCTGCAGGTTTTTTGTTTGTGTGACAGCACTGATCTGCAGAGGAATGCTGAGGAGCAGGATATAGTCTCCATGACAATGCTGAACAATAGCTTGTGATCATGTAAAAACATTACATAAAAACATAAATATAGGATTCCAAAACAAACTGTATAAACATTGTTGCTGGTGCTGTCAGCATAAATAAATAAATAAAATCAAATAAAAAAAAAATAAATAAATTGAACATGATGCATTTTAAAATGTTTAAAATAATACATTTTCAACCTAATTAAAATGATCATATTTATCATCATATTATCATATATATGTATCATATTTTTAAAACATCATGTATAGTGGTTTTCAATTGGTGGGTTACAGCTGTTTGCAGGTCTGTTCTGATTGTGGCAACAAGCTTATACAAACTAGCAATAAGCCTTAACTTTTGGTGCTGACGTCAGAACTAGCTGATAAATAATTATATTTAATATGCATTTATGTGCGATATATATAAACTTTTTGAAAAGAAGAAAATTTTAATATAACTTTTGTTGCTGATGTAAAACTGTAAAACCAAACTCTAATTCATCTTAAATAAAATTATGTCACCTGGTAGAAACAAAAGCCAGACTGGACAGATGCCAATGTGGTAAGGTTGCGTGACATGGCCTCATTATTCAACACTAAAACTATGCTGGCTAAAACTTGTAGTGAAGATAAACACAGATTGTGCCGATCAGTGTGTTTTGTGTTCATCGAAATTCAAGAGAGATTTAGAAACTAACATTTAAAAGTCTTCCTATTTTTCCTTTTCAGCCTATGTCCAGTTTATCTATTCAGTTAATGAAATGTCATGTTAATAAGTTTGCACACTGTTGAGCCTTATCATGTTATTATTAATACATTACAATACATCAATGTTAGGATTTTAACCCTCCTTTGTGTTTGGGTCAATTTGACCCGCATTTACACTTTTTAAAACTTTGGTTAAAAACTTTGGTCATGACTTTTTCTCATTTAGAGTCATGATTATTCATGCTAAGTTTCAACACTTTGGTGTATTTTAGAAAGTCTAAATCTAACTCTAAAAACAAATTGTGTGCCTAAGATGGTGTGAGAATTGATTCCCGTTGGTTTCCATGCAATCTTCCAAAAATCAGCAAAGAAAAACTTTATTGTAGCTTGTCAAAAATGGGAAATATATGATTTGGGATGCTAACACAAATTGAGGACTTTTTATATTAACATAGCTTAAGTAAACAACCTTCTTTTTTTTTTTTTACTTTTGAACCATAAAAGTTTTGGCTAAATTTCATACATGGATTCAGTTTAAAATCTATTCACACTATGCTGTGTTTACTCTATTTATTGATGAAACTGTATTATGTTGCTATCATGTCATGGAGGAGTGGCCTGTTCATGAGTCAGAACATAAAGTAATGTACCTGTATAGTCAAACATTACACAATAGTACACAGTGATTCACCGCAGGGTTGTTTACAGCATTGTAGAAGTTTTAGACCCTGAGTGACATGTTTGCTTACAAAATGTGCCTTTTGCACAAACTTGGCAAAAACAGTCGGAGGCAAACTATGATATAACCTAGTTTCAGGTTGCGGTATCGCAAACAGGCTACTGTAGCATTCAGAAACTGGCCAGATTGAGGTTTTCAAACACAGATATTATCTATACATGTGATCTGGAATCCACAGCTCCAGATGTGTTTATAAATATTCTTCCTGGTAAATTCTCCACCTTGTTACTCTAACAGTGCTTACTTCCTTGGAATTTCTTCTTAAATCTGCAGTTTGATCTAATCGCCGGTTGATATAATTGCAAATGGAACATTTTGATTTGCTCCTTAGTGTTAAATTTTCCACAGAATGCAGCTTTGACTTGAGAATTTCTTAGGAAATTCTTTGGACACAGTGGGGCATCTGGAACAATAAGATCCCATGCGCTGAAGTTCTATATCCTGTTTCGCAATCCTGTGCTTACACATGAAAAATCAGCTGGTCATGTCACCACCATTTGATTTTCTACAGTAAAAACCTCTGAATTCAGACACTAATTCTAGACGGTGCTCAGAGTGAAAATGCAGCTGTAAAATCCAGCTGACAATAAATGCTTGCATAAAACCAATAATTAATCAAAGGTGTTCCACCTGAGCTCCCTGATGGAACAGAAACACAGCAGAATTCGGCTTTTGCGCCAGAAGATCCATTATTCTTTGGAAAAAGCTGTTACAAACACTATTATATCCATTGCTCCATCACTTACAAAGTGGTTTATTTAAAAAAAAATAAATAAAAAAATAAAAAAAACGCCCATCTGTAATCTCTCTCCAGCACACTATCTGTCTGTCTGATTAAGATTTACATAGTTCCACCAAAATGGCCATTACTCATGCTAAGCACTGTGTAAAATGCTTTGGGCAGTCAGTCACATTGTAAATGCAATTCATTTCACCATATCCTCCTCCATCTCATCCCCGTGCTCACTAACAGGCTGTGACCAACACTGCCCAGCCATATTTCACTGACGAATGAAAAGATTCCAGATGATAGGCTGCGAAAGAAATGAGAAACACATGAAGAAAAAAAAAAAAAAAGCTCAGCTGCATTCCAGACGCCACTAGTGGACTTTCAAATTTCAAATGGCTTTGCCTAATCAGCTATGAATAAATAAAGCAGACTTAGAATAATAAAACGCAGGGATTTGAGTCATATTGGTATGGTAAAAATAGAAACCATAATGAAGGTTAAAAACCTCACAATTTTGTGGGGCAAGTTTTTTTCCTGCTGTTGTCCATCAAGTTACTAACTGGCAAAACCCTATTTAGTAGTTCTTACAATAAGACATTTTCACTAAAAATCCTACAATATACAAAGGAAAGAAGGAAGGAAGGAAGTTATAGACGTTTTTGGAGTAAATCTTACAAGAAAATATATTATTTCAGTCTTTCTACTTCAAAATCATGTTCAATTCAATTTGTTACTTTTTTATTTGTAATTGGGAAATTTCCTAGCAATTTCTGAGTGAAAATGTTCAAAGTAAAGCTTTTTTTTTTTTTTCAGTTTACCCAAATAAATATAAAAAAAAAAAAAAAAAAAATTATTTACAAACAAAATTAAAAAAGAATTACAATAAATAAAAATGAAATGAAATAAAATTAAAATTTAACTTAAATTTAATTTAATTTAATTAAAAAAATGTTTTTTTTTTTTAACCTATTATAAATAAATGGAAAACATTAGGCAACAAGCCTTTCAACACTTCCTCAAATTAAAGGAGCACAAACATTTTTTTTTTTTTTTTTTTTTTTTTTTTTTCCACTTACAGCTAAAGAAATGAATACTTTTGACAAGAATGATTCACGTGAGATGTAAACTCCAATCAGTGGCCTAGAAAATGCTGATTTATTCTAAATAAAGTGTGTGGATCACATGACCAGCCACGTCTTAAATTCAACTTAATAAACCCCTAATTTAAAGTCTTAATTAAAGCTAACAGCAATTGTTAGTCACATCATTTATGTTATTACAAATAATGACTGTACAATGTGGTTTGAATGCATTTTATGTAACATTTTCTGTTACCAAAAAAGGTGTGACTACATTTCCCATCATTCTCATTATGTGCAGCACAAACATGACAAAATACATAGATAGCATCAGCTACACACCAAATTTGCATTAATTTCTCTTCATTTTGTTGCACTAGCACTAACATCCATGTATTGGGAAGTGAAAGTGCAGAAAGCATGCACTTCACCTTTAACATTAATGTAAAAAAAATAATAATAATAAAAAATAGCACTGACCTGCTAACCATGCAAACACCACAGCTAAGAATTAAATACACGATTGAAAAATAAACAAATAATCACTTCAGTTTTACTCTAAACAGATTGGATTAGACTACACTCTCTTAGTTGATGAAGTATGTAGAGAGAAAGCGTTAAAGGGGGATTCTCCCCAAGCCGTGTGCTGAGGTGGATTGAGCAGCTGTGGCCTGCATTAAACACATTCCTTGAGCTGCAGGATGAGTCAGTGTGCGCTGTGCTAACCAGGCTTCTGAGTCACCGCCACATGAGTCAACATGATCAGCCCCAGCCAGAGGGCACAGGGCTATTGACCCCACCTGTCCTGGCCACCGTCAAAACAGCACCACAGGCCTATGGCTGCTGCTGACATGTCATCCGTTTTCTTTTCCATTTCCATATTCATGATAAAGGCAGCTGATATGAGCAGCACTGTGAATATCAAAATGACTAAACACACTTTGTTCACCCATAAAGTGTACTACACAAATTAATAGAGATTTGTTTCCACTGTTGGAGCAGAAATTACACACTTTTATTTCAATCTTCAGTAAATGGCGAGGGAGTTGTTAAGTTTGATTCATTCTGTGCAGTTTAAACTAATAATGTCAGTGAAATAATGATTCAAAATTTTGATTGTAATTTGTCATCAACTCAAAAAATGCTCCCAAATAAGATCCACCATTGCATTTTTTTTTTTTTTTTTTTTTAATTAAAATTGGTTTAAAATGTTTCAGTAAAGCAAACTGCATGTAGATAAACAGTGTTGGAAATATAAATCTAAATTTAAATTTAAAATCATAAGATATTGTTTAATAGCTATGACACTGTTTTTGAAATCAAATATTTGCATAGCTATGACAGGAAACACTGACATCTAACAATGCCTTAAACTTAATAACTATTAATCTTAATAAGTTAATCTTAAAATAATTTAAAAAAAAATGAAAATTAAAATAAAGCATATACACAAACCCAAATAAGAAATAAAACACTTATCAAATAAACGTGTCCTATTCTGTGTCCAATAAACTCCTGAAACATTGGTGTCTCATATTTTAAAAGCAGTCAATGCAATTTTGGAAATAAATCAATCAAATCTGAATGTGTGTGAAAATATTCAGATGTAACCAGCTTTGAATTTGTTAACATTTTCATAAGTAACTGTAATTTAATTACACCTTTTTTTTTTTTTTACTTTATTTTGCTCATTTTGCGCGCGTGTGTGTGTGTGTGTGTGTGTGTGTGTGTATGTGTGTAAAAACTGTAACACACAGTTACAGTTTTTACAATATATACTTTGAAGCTATTTTCACTCTTTAATTGCTAATAAATTTAACAAACACATGACAAGTAACACATTGAATTAAACATGCAATTTTCAAGTAGAAAGACTGAAAACGTACTTCAATAATCTTCTAATTAAATTCATTTCATGAATGGGAACAAACGTGAGTACAGGCAGTACTCAAGCATGTGCCCCACCATCTCACCCTGCCAACACTCGCCTAAATGTACACCAGCAATGATACCTGCCAAAATAGAAAACTAGACATCTGTCATCTTTCATGTTTTCTACAAGTTCTCAGTGTAAACGTGTACAGAAGTCCTATTTCAGTGACTTATTAAAGCTTTTCCAGTGTATCCTCTTGCGGCTGATGACCAACTTAACTAACCCCCGGCCCACGTCATTATGAGACGGTAAATAAGGGTGCTGAGTTCATGGAAAGATGCATCTGGAGGACTAAGGTTAGACCACTCTGACCATATGTTGTCAACATTTTATTCATTAGTGTCTTCATTCAAGTCATTCGGAAAATTTCAAAAGAACATCCAACAGTGCCTTTGAGTCACAGGTGTGACACTGTGATAATGGAAACTTAATGAAAGTGGGAGGTTTCCTCAAGTACCTACTTCCTTGCCTGGTGCAGAAACTGGTTGCACCTGTTATATGTCACGGTGATACACTAGTACATTTGAATTAACAACACTCTTGCGCAATAAAAGGCACACCCAAGTGCTAAACTGGAAAGATGTGGAACTTTCACGAAGGGTGTGAGGTAAAAACTAGAAGTAAAAATTACCAAATCTATTCTTTAAATGAAATGCTGACTGAATGGTTTTTTTTGTTTGTTTTGGTTTTTTTTTTGGTTTTTTGGTGTGAAGTGTTCAAAGCTCTGGTTGGTTTTCAAAACAATTGTTAAAAGAACAGGACAGGCATGAATCATCATGCTGTAAAATTACGGTCAACGCTGTCATGCAAGCACTCCTGATCGTAAAGGAGATTTTGCAAAACATATAGCATTCAGGAGCAGAAATAAATGGGACTTCCCACAGAGAACATAAATCACCCTCATAAATCAGTCATATAAGAAGAACATTACCAGTTATGTATTGAGAAACAATAGCAACTAACATTCTGCCCTGCTAAAATAATAACTGGTTTGCTAGTCTCATCCGATGACCACTGGCTGGTCTACTGACTGGTTTTAAAGTGGTTCTGGACACCTTTCAGTTGGTCAGACCAGCTTAAACCAGCTAAGACCAGCTTGGCTAGGCTGGGAGACCTACCAGCTAAGACCACCAATGCACAATGAAACAACAGTACAGACAGGTTTTCCTTCTAAAATGGTATACTTCAAATGAAATGAGGTATAAATATTATAGATAAATAATATATGTAAAACATAAACAATAATAAAAAAAAGATATGAAATAAACAATCTAAAAAGTCTTTGACTGATGAATATTCTGCGCTGCTAAAATAAAATATCTTAACACAATACTGGTAATGTTCTTAATATTTGACTAAGGGTGATGCAGGGTGAGTTGCTGGTCTTAGCTGGTTTAAACTGGTCTCCCAGCCTGGCCAAGCTGGTCTTATCTGGTTTAAGCTGGTCTTATGCTTGACGAGTGTTTAAAACAACTCTAAAACCACCCAACAGAACCGCTTGAGGTGATCGGATAAGACTAACAAACCAGTTCGGGCTGGTTTAAGAAACAACAGTACTAACACTAAAATAAACAAATATCAATAATATATAAAATAATAATAAAATATGAAATAAAGAACGAACCCTTCTAAAATAAAACATTCTGCCCTGTTAAAATAAACATCTTAAACCACCCTGAAATGGTTTGCTAGTTATATCCAATCACCTCAGATGGTTCTGTTGGCTGGTTTTAGAGTTGTTTTGAACACTTTTTAGGCTCTAAGACCAGTTTAAACCAGCTAAGACCAGCTTGGCCAGGCTAGGAGACCAGTTTAAACCAGCAAAGTCCGGCAACTCAGCCTGCATCACCCTTAGTCATATATGAAGAACATTACCAATTATGTATTGAGAAACAACTATATAGATAGATTCTCCCACTAAAATAAATAAAACAGTTTCAATAAATATCAAATAATAATAAAATATGAAATAAAGACTCTGAAAAAATATTTGTTGATGTTAAAATGCTAAAATAAAACATCTTAAACCAGCCTGAACTCGTTTCTTCTGATCACCTCAGGCTGGTTTTAAAGTGGTTCTGGATACTTTTCAGCTGGTCAGACCAGGTTTAACCAACTAAGACCAGCTTGGCCAACCTGAAAGACCAAATTTATCCAGCTAACACCAGCAAACTGGCCTAGACTACTTTAAACCATTTTGGTTTAGGATGTTTTTTTTGCAGGGTGAAAACCATTGCTATGTTTTAAACAAATTCCGATCAACCCTGGCACCCAAAGGGTCCTTTGAAAGGGAATGCAGTTCTTTAGTTTTGTTCATAGAGAATGACTCAAATGTGCATAAATCTCAGATGCGAAAAGGCATTTCCAGATGGAGCCAATTAAACGTATCCACACACACACACACACTTATCCACTCAGGGGTGATTCATTTCAGGCTTGACAGTTACCAAGTCCAGCAAAGAAAAACCCACACTTATGTGTTGACCTGAGAGCTTTCGCTCTCACGAAACCTTGTCACTGAGACGGTGAAACCAGTGGCTCTTAAAACAGAGTCAGTTGAAGGCAGGTTTATGGAGGATTTCCTCAGGTATAAGCACACATTTCACACACCACCTGCGTCCTGCTCGGGCCGACAAGTCAAGTCCGGCTTTAAGAAAGGTCCTATTCATGGAGCCAAGGATGTTCTGGTGAAAACTCAAACCACACGGGCCGTCTGAAGTGTGATCCGCTGGACTGCAGAGCAGCACTCTTGGGCTTAAAGCGCAGCACGCAACTCCAACGCTAAATCTGACACTTAGCTTAGCGTTTACACAGGGGTAGGCCGCTGTGCTCTCTCTCAAAGAGTATTTGCACTCCACCGTCACAGGCAAACAGTCACATGCGTGATTACACTGTGAATGCGATAAGCTATCGCGTGTGGCCGAGCACACAGAGCAAAGTATCACTGAAAGTCGAAACGGTTCTGGAAGATGACAAGTTTCTAGGTAGAGCTCAAAGACTAGGTAGTCTTTGTCAATGACTTGTTGACGAGTTGAATGAACAATATTTTGACTTTATATAAGTTGTTGTGAGCTGGTTTGTATGGAAGCCTGTTTCCCTTCTCAGATTAACAAAGAAAACAGTTTATATTACATGATATTAAATTATAATGATTTTAAAATACAGAAAATATAGCGCACTGTGACATATAGTCATATTGTAACATATAAAGTTACAGTTACCAGAAATAAAAATATAAATTAACAATTCTGAGCAATAAAATTGCAATTATAAGCAATATTGTTAGAAATAAAGTCACTTTTTAAGGTACGAGTCACAGTTGTGAAAAATAAAGTAGCAATTATGAGATATAAACTCACACTTACGATAATTAGTCACAGTTATGAAAAATAAAGTACCAGTTGTGAGATATAAAGACACATTTGCAATAATTATTCAGAATTAGGAAAATAAAGTACCAATTGTGATATAAAGTCACACTTAAAAGAATTAAAGTCGCAATTATGAAAAGTAAAGTATACAGCAATTGTTTGATATAAAGTTAGACAGGAATTAAAGGTGAAATTATGAGATATAATGTCACAATTATGAGACGTTGTCAGATGTAAAGTTGCAACACTGACATATTAAGTAACACTCCGAAATAAAGCAGTAGTTATGGAAAATAAAGTGGCAATTGTGACAAATAAGGCCACACAAAAATAAAAGTCACAATTATGAAATATAAATTAGCAATTGTAAGACATAAAGTCTTAATTATGAGAAATAGCCATGTTTTACAATATAAAGTCACCATTACGAGCAGCTGTCCGATGGAAAGTTGCTATAGCAAGAAATAAAGTTGCAACACTGTGAGATATTAAGGAACATTTTTACAAATAAAGTCACATTGTGAATCATAAAGTCACAATTACTATATGTAAAGTTGCCAGTTACCAGCAATAAAGTAGCAGTTGTGAGTTTTACGTTTTCTACTTACAATAAATAATGTTGCAATAATCATAGTGTGAGACATAAAATCACAATGACAAGAAGTTGCAACTGTGAGATATAAAGTCAAAATTACCTTTATTTATTTATGTCTTTATTTATTTACTTACTTACTTATTCCCAAAATTAAAACTCAACAAGAATTGAAAAAAATGATCTGAACTAGACTAAGCTTGTTTTAATTTTTTTTGTTTTTTTTGGGGGGGGGGGGGGGGGGTCGTCATATGTGAAGTTTGGCAAGTACAGAGAAAAAAAAAACTGAGGGAGAACCACAGACCTCCAGATAAATATAGACTCGTTTACGTGCTCTTTGTGAGAGGAAAATGACAAAAAATTCGGGAAATGAGCCTCCAGGCCTTGCACAAGAAAGCTTATTCAGCACATCAAATGGTCACGTTTCTGTAAAAAGTTTCTTCAAGCTTATGCAAAACTGCCTTCACAGATAAGATTGTGCAACATGAAACACAAACAAAGAAGATGGGCATGGATACGCTGGTTGACAAACATTTTTAGAGAACAGCCAAAGCTCAGGACGTTTCCTGGCATAAGTATGATTAGTGAGATGACACTAAGAAAACAGCAACTAGTTGGGGTGATTTTCCATGCCCTCATTCTCTCACTTTTTTGTGCTAAGAAAAAAAAATTGCAAAGCTCAGTAATAATGAGTAATGAATAATACTTAATAAAATAAATCTCTGGCTTTAAGAATCATTAAGACTGCATGAGTACCGAGTCAAGATTTAAGCACACAAGTATGCACTTGCTTACCGTGCACTATTGAGGTTAAATAATGTAATTTATAATAAGTATAGGACATAATGTTCAATTTTAAACACTGGCTGTAGCTTTCACCTGCACCTGACTGAAAACTGCATGGAATCATGTTCAAGCAGGTTTTAACATCTGCACATAATAGTTAGGTATGTTTCCTTCATTAAGTGCATAGTTTTCCTTTAAAGGAGTTGGCCAGGAGGGTCACGGTGTTATCAGAGCGTGGGGAATGTTGACAGGCGGGATGGTGCAGAGATAACCCTCGCACATCCCTGAGAGCGAGAGGTCATGAGTGACGCACGCAAGACTCTCACGCCGGCTGTTTTCCTCCCTCATCCCAATCCATCTCTTTTTTTTCTTTTGGATTTATCATCTCTTTAAATACAAAGCGTTTTAATGTTTTTTTACTTTCAGTGTGGTTTCCTAGTTTCCTTTTGAATCTGACTGTCAGTAATCTTTACATCTCGACCCCTGAGTAGGTTTGACATAATTTACAGGCTTATAGATGTTTTGACATTGTCACTGGAATCTCTCTGCAAGTTTCACAACATTTGGGTTTTTTTCTGCTCTTAATTCCTAGACATAGGAAAATTTTGTGATTGCAGAATAGGTTAGACCTCAGTACATCCGTTTCTTACACCCCTTTCCTTCATGTTCAAAACAGGAAGTCCTCTGAGGCAAATAGCTTTGTTTCTATTGAAAGTTGGATTTAATTTATTTGTTTTCATTTAATTGTAAATTTGACAAACTCCACTTTTTTTTATTTTTTTTTAAGCATCTGAATGTTTTTGTTGTTGCTGTTGTTGTTGTTGTTGTTGTTGTTGTTGTTTCATTTATTTTAAACCAGGGGCTCCCAAAACTTTTTTGTCAGTCAAACCCCTTTGACATAAAATAAAAGGTTTTATATTACATATTTCACATAATAATTCAATTATACTTCATATATATATATATATATATATATATATATATATATATATATATATATATATATATATAAATAAATAAATAAATCATACTAATCATTATTATTATTATTATTATTATTATTATTATTATGTGTTTAACTCTTTATAAAAGACAAAAACATAATACTGTTGTAAATTACAACTGTACTGTAAAATAAAAAAAAATAATATTTGACAAATTTAATGAAATACCTGCTTCACTCTGAAATTATTTCAATTATCATGCAGACCTGTTTATTTAGTTTAATTTTACGTTTGTTATAATTTATTATTAGCTTGTCAACTTGCAAACCACATTTGTTTCATTAGCTTGTCACTGTATATTTTTTATTCAATTAATTTCTTACTTTCTTAATTTCTTATTTTATTCATTGGTCTTATTGTTTTGTTATATTTTTAGCATTGCATTTCATGTATGAAAAATGCTAAATTATTTAAAAACTAAAGTTGTTTTTAGTATTTATTGATCAAATTATAATCTATGGTTTCTTTCTTTTTTTTCTTTTTTTTTGAAGTTGAAAATTAAATGATAATTGGAGTGCATTTTACAACAAAATACTATTTGTTTTTTTCTACTTCAAAATGTAATGTTTTATTTAATGTTACTTGTAAAGCTTAGTAGTGATTTATGAGTGAGAATTGTTTATACACCAAATTTGATTACAGCAAAAATCACTCTGATGGATAAACGCTTGTGTGTAGGAACTCGAACACGAATGCCTCAAACTATATAGCAAGAAATACAGCACCTTCATAGCGTGAGCATTACAAACAACCTCTTCTTCCGTTAAGCACAGTTCTGTGTGGGTTTTATAAATGAAACCTCCACAAATGTCTGTGGGTGTGTGACTTCTAACTTCAGCAGCCACAGAAGTACAAGCACAGGCTGACAGATGGAGCACTACTGCTGGTTAAATGGAGGAGCTCGCTCTAGAATGAGAGATTCTGCACCCAGTCTTGATGACCACACCGCGCTCGACTGTGAGCTCTGGGCCCAAATATTCCCACAGGAGAGATGCAATATGGCCACCGCAATTTTATTATGAGCTAACGCGAATTTAGTAGTGTGAGATAAGGACAACTGAACTATGAAATCCACTGATTTTGCCTCATGCAACTAAAGTTTGACACTGTCAAGGCTCAAGCTGCCGCTGTGTATAAGTATAGACTTCAGTATAGCGACCAATTCTGACTATTAATACCTATTATTAACATATTGGCTGTTTATTAGTACTTATAAAGCACATATTCTGCATGACCATATTCTACATCCCTAATCCTACCCAATACCTAAACTTAACAACTACCTTACTATTAATAAGCAGAAAATTAATAGTTTATTGAGGCAAAAGTTGTAGTTAATGGTTTGTAAACAGCGAGAATTTGACCTTAAGATAAAGTGTGACTGAACTATATATATTGTAAAATAATATACTTGAATGCAAACTGAAAGTAATGTTTTCAGACACTTACAGTTTTTATTAAAATCTCATTATATTAATGAGGATTTTTCTTCTTTTTTTTTTCTTTTGAACACAAGAAATTTTGTAGAATACTGGTAACCAAACAGCTTACAGTCCCCACTGACTTCCATTGCATTTATTTTATAAATTTATTTATATTAATTTTTTATTATTTTATTTAATTTAATTTTTTTCCATTTCATTATTTTATTTTATTTTATTTTATTTTATTTTATTTTCTTTTCTTTTCTTTTCTTTTCCTATGGAAGTCTTTGGGGACCATCAACTCTTTAGTTACCAACATCTTTCAAAATATCTTCTTTTGTGCTTAGCTTATATAGATTTGGAACAACTTGAGGGTGAACTGATGACAGAATCTTCATTTTGGGTGAACTATCCTTTTAGGATTTAATTACATCGTTACATGTGATTTCATACTTACTTCTATTGTCTTTGGTTGATTTAAATTGTTTATTTAAGTAAATGTACTACCAAATATGGACAAGCATTAATGGTAAACTAAAATGTACTTCAGTGTCATTTCTATTGACACTCTATGTAAATATATCTGAAATCAAATATTTGTAATAATAATAATGAAGTTGCAGCTTAGCACATTTGAAATATATTAACTTAAATGTAATACTGATGCAAAATTAATTTCCACACGTTGAGCACTGCATTTCCGTTTATTACATCATTTTTCTAGTGGTAATTAGGCATTGTCATACAGTTAGATCACGATTACGTTTCCACATCCATATTTTTCATCAGAAAGTCTTCAGAACCTTATCAATCTGTCATTGCTTGCTGAAAGAATGCCATCTGAGTCTACTCTTGGAATGTGAGAGCCAAAAAGGGCTTCTGCAAAACATATCTAGTACAGCAGGAAACCTTTAGTTCATTTGTTTTGGTTTGGCCTCCAATAAAGTTTCTCAAATAGCAGATGGTGGGCTTGGGTCTTCATGTTGAGGATCTAAAAGAGCTGGTGAGAGATTTCAGTCAGAAGACTGATATTAGTGCAACTGTACTGGCCAACTATGATTGCTTTGGGAGGGTGTTTGTGTGTGTGTGTGTGTGTGTGTGTGTAAACACATGGACTGCATAAACAGAGTTATTGCACAGAGCAAAGGGTGGTATTTGGTGGATAAGGCTAAGTTTGTTCCTCAGTGAATATTTCACACTGTGGAAATGTGTTTCAGAGGGATATGTAAAATCTAAAGGGCCTAAGTGAAAACAGAGCAGAGGAGAGAAGTGCAAACACATGAACTTTACAGTTGCTAAGTTATTCTTTAAGCTACTGTTTCTACTGATATATTATAGCGGTTTCAAGAATTTTGCTGCCTTGATAACTGCTGAAAAGCTTTATTACGTTGTCTTATGGGCTGGCATGTATTTCACAGCAGAAAAAAAAAGCATTATGGAAATTGTTTACCCGGCCTGGCTAGTCATTATGAACTCCAATACAAAGCAGATTATTAGTCTTGATTGTCCAAACTATTACATAGCTATTTAATAAATCAGTAAATGGATGAAAAATACTGATGTAATTAAGAATATAGTAACAATATGTTGTAATAATTATAATAATTCAGATCATTCATATATATATATATATATATATATATATATATATATGTGTGTGTGTGTGTGTGTGTGTGTGTGTGTATACATATACTGTCAATCGATTAAAATATTTAATTGCGATTAATTGCATGATTGTCATGAGTTAACTCATGATTAATCGCAACTTAATCACACATTTTTATTTGTTCTAAATGTACCTTAAATTAATACTTTTCAAGTTGTTAATACTCTAATCAACATGGGCATGGACAAATATGGACGATTTATGCAAATGTATGTTTATTATTATTGAAACCATAGCCAACATAGAGCATGAAGACTAGACATGTTTCAAAGGTCATAGATGTTTTTCAAAGAACTTGTTCATGTCTATTACACACATGAAAAAAAGAAAGAAATACCAGGTTCCCATTACTTCTCTTTCTTTGCACTGAGCAATTTACTGATACAAACCTGTTTACATTTTTGCAAGACAGGGCAGCTCACTTCTTCTGGACATGCAAAATGTACATTTATTATATATTATTACATTTGTTTGCAACACTGGCAACATTGTGCATTTCCATTTCTCCAACTACGGGCTAGGCCACGGGTCAAACAGAAAATGCGTGCTGCGTTAATCGCGCGTTAATAAAATTAGTGCCATTAAAATGAATTTGCGTTAACGCCGTAATATATATATATATATATATATATATATATATATATATATATGTATGTATGTATGTATGTATGTATATATATATATATATATATATATATATATATATATATATATATATATATATATATATATATGTATGTATGTATGTATGTATATATATATATATATATATATATATTATTGCAATTTAATTTATTATTGAAATATTATTGCAATTTAAAATAACAGTTTTCTATTTTAATAGACTTTAAAATATAATTTTATTCCTGTGAAGCAAAGCTGAATTTTCAGCATCATTACTCCTGTCTTCAGTGTCACATGATCCTTCAGAAATCATTCTAATATGCTGATTTATACTCAATGTTGGAAACAGTTTTGCTGCTTAATATTTTTGGGGACTTTTTTCAGGATTCCTTGATAAATAAAAAGTTAAATTGAACAGTGTTTATTCAAAATAGAAATTTTGTTGCAATATACACTACTATTCAAAAGTTTGGGGTCAGTACATTTTTTTTTTTTTTTAAATAAATTAATACTTTTATTCAGCAAGGATGTGTTAAATGGATAAAAAGTGATAGTAAAGACTTATATTGTTAAGATGTCTATTTTGAATGAATGTTGTTCATTTAAACTTTTTATTCATCAAATAATCAAAGAAAAAAGTATCACAGGTTCCAAAAAAATAGTAGGCAGCACAACAGTTTCAACACTCATAATAAATCTGCAATGATTTCTGAAGGAACATGTGACACTGAAGACTAGTAGTAATGGCTGATTAAAATTCAGCGCAGTATCACAAAAATAAATGAAACATTAAGAATAAAACAAAAACATAAAAAAATCGTACAGATACCAATCTCTTAAATTTAGAAAATGTAAATGTATAAAATGTATCCCATGAGCCATGTAACTGATAAAATAATAACATATGAGTGTTATGTACAAATGTATTTTGCGTTGAGTTTTGTCTTACTGAATTTACACAAGGGTTAATCAAAAAGGAAATGTGCCAGGTGTATGTTAGAGGGCAATGATAAATTAAACCAGATATTTCATATCTCTAAATATAAACTTCCTCCTTAAATAATACAATCAGCATTTTCCCGATAATAAGATACATTCATTAAACTTCTACTAAAGCTAAAGATACCATACCAGAACAATCACTCAGTAAATTCGCTCAGTTGACCCAGACTTGACTAATTGCAGATCAAGAAAGTGAGGTACTTTCCCTAGCTATCTAAATTTGACCTTGGCCCAAACACACTGTCCTGGTCCTGCTGAGTCATAACATGTTATTATATAAAGAAAGAAAACTAAACATGCCACTGAAGAAGTGGAAGTGAATGGACGAAGCACCAAACACATAACTGATATTATCACATGATTTAAAAATTAGTAAGACTTAAATAACCATGTTCTGACAAGGCAGTATGTCTCTTTAGGTTTGAAGAGCCTCCCATAGCGCCTACTTCTCACATTACAAGCCAAAACATGTAGCAACGTAGGCTATATTAAATTAGGCCCAATTTAGTCATCACTACAAAGAACACACACTAACTAGGTAGTTTTGAAAGTAATGTGGGTCTGATTTCTAATTTAGGTGGAGTAATAAAATGTGTAATAGCTCCGTTTAGGAAATCCCCTCACACTGGTCAAGGTGACATACTATTGCTCACAAGAAAGAACAGCTCAAAACATCTGTGCAACCATCTATATGTTTGTTTGAATACATGCCGTGGCGAGCATGTGATCATGAGCAAGCAAAGTAAACCACTGCTGGTTGATGAGGAAGAGTTTCCGTACATGTGGGAACGCTGCCAATGAGGAAAACAGGGAGCCAAGATCCCTAAAGAAATGTGTCTGATGACACAAGTGAGAATTTCCATGTCTCATACACCGTTTTTAACATCCATGCCCAGCCAAATTGGACAAAGTCATGGAGAGAGGCAGCTATTTTTAAGTGAAAATGAGATGACGTGCCTGTTTTTAGCTGCCTTAGTCAATGCAGCAGCTACAGATGAAGTTGACCATGTAACAAAAGAATATCAGTCAACACGTCTACGTGACTGAAGGTACCATTTGCTTAAATTTCCAGAGGAATCAGCAATTAATGAGCACAAGTGAAGTGATTCACATTTGTGCTTCTCTGGTTGTGAAGTGTTTAGGCCGCTCATACTCACACATTACACAGATGCCATTATGTTCCCAACTAATTCTGACAAAGTTCTCTCAAAGTTATAAACAAATGTTCCTCCAGTAACTGTAATACAACATTAATTCAAGGTTATCAGGTATTTAATTATGTTCTCAAAACGTTAGCACATAAACGGTATTTATACACCATTTATGGAACTTTGGATGTTCATGGAACGTTTGTTCTAATGCTTTTTACAACTACTTTTTTTAGAACTTTCAGAGAAAATTAAAAATGCTTATCAGAAACATTCCCATAATGTTTGCAAAATGAAACAAAATGGAACATTTTTTTTTTACAAAAACTGGATGTTTTGAATGTTCAGAGAACTTTTAATAATGTTAGTTAAAAATTCCTGTAACAATTATTTAGCGAGGTTAATACTATCCATTTAGTCAAAAATAAAAACAAAACAAAACAAAAAACAATTTTTTTTTACAGAAAAAAATTATATATATATACATATATATATACATACATATATATAGTTGGGGCTAGTTGTCACACAAGAAAATTGTCACAATATGTCAGAAACAATAAAGCATACATAACTGCATAAACGTTTGTTGGTTTTAAACACCAAGATATATTTGATATTTTATCCTCCAAACTAAAAATTCCAGCATCTTTTTTTTTTTTTTTTTTTTTTTTTTACATAATAATAACTGTTTCTTAAACAAGTTAAAAATAAAAATAAAAAATAACATACCTAGATAAGATTCAGAAATTCTATTAAGGTATATTCTAAGCAAAAGACTAGACATTTTATACTATATATATATATATATATATATATATATATATATATATATATATATATATATATATAGTATAAATATTTGTCATTAATTACAGAATTCACCAAAACAATTTATCAGTATCTTTGTATGTTATATTTTAAATTTTGTTTTTTGTGCTGATTAATGGCACAAAATTGTGACAACTTACCCCATATATTTTAACAACATTCTCTACTTTTGGGGCATGTTGTCACAAAAGTTCAATGAACTGTATCTTTTTTTTTTTTTCTCTCTCTCTTAGTCAATAGTGTAAAATCTGTGACGTCTAGTCCCGGCCTCCCTTATTTAATCTAATTTAGTTTATGCCTAATGATTTGCCTTTTCAATACAAATGAGGTATTTTCAGTTCTCATCATGGCCACAGGTGGCAGGAGTGCAGCCTTCACACAACATGAGTCAGACTGATACCACAAAAATGAAACCAGGACCCAGCCGACTAGCTACACTTGTGCTATTGAATAAAAAGACCAAACCACACCAAATTACATTCATAACATCCTGAAACTATGTAAGGGATAAAATACAGTCAGCTGGTCTTTATTGCAAAACAGTCCCAGTGATCTATTGAAAAGGTTGTTTTGTAATAATAACCCTCTGACTGTGCATTTTCCAGCTTATTGCACATAGATAGATAGACAGACAGACAGACAGACAGACAGACAGAAAGACAGATAGATAGATAGATAGACAGACAGACAGACAGACAGATAGACAGATAGACCGACCGACCGATCGATCGATCGATAGATATTTAATATCTATTATATTAGATTATATTTGATATGAAATTATATTTACCTTACCTGGAGAGGTCAGTTACAGCCATTATTCATAAACATATGACCACTCAATGTTGTCCTTGACCAATGAAAAGTATTCAGAAGTAATCAAGAAAAAAAATGTTATTTAAATGTAAAGTGTTCTTAATTATTTCAACCTGTTGTGGATTTGATTTCGTCCCACAGTAATATGGTAAGAAAAACACATGCTGGAAAACATAAACAGTATCGTTCTCAACCAAACACAGTTCTGTAGGCCATGGCAAACATCTGTCGGGGCAGTTAACGCGACAGGTTACTGTAAATTAATATATATATATTTCCTTATTTTTTTCTTCTTTTTTTTTTTTTGGTTTGTTTTGTTTTTGCCACTGGCTAAAAATACTCAAGCCGTGCTTTACAACGTCGTCGATCGGTGGGAGCGGCGTACGGGAATATTATCGCCCCGCCCACTTGTTTTTTTTTTTTTTTTTCTTCTTTCTTTCTTTCTCTTTTTCTTCGCTCATCGCATAAAACGGAGCTGGGAGCACATTGAACACAGCATAACGCTTCTAGCGCTCGTTCGCAACTTCTGACAGCAACATTCCTTCACAACAACACTTCACTATGTCCGATACTCTGGGCGAAAGTCTTATCCGGGTAAGTTCAATTGAGTTTACGTGTTTTGTTTTGTTTTGGGATCGTGTTAGAATTGCCAAGTGTGTTTGATCCTCCTGATTCTTATTGTTATTCTTTTTCCCCCCAGAATCTCATCAACCTGGGTTTAGATGAGCCCTTTCTACATCTACCCCGCTCGGTCGCACCGAAGAGCGTCAGCTCCGAGCGGATCACCGACGACGTCTGGCCGGCGGACACCTGGAGCCAAAGCGGCAAACCCCAGGTTCCTCTTAAAGCAGACCGATCCATGAGTCTGACCGACACCCTCAACAGAATGAAGCCCCACGACGTGCCCCCACCGCCCGGATTTCCTCCGCTGGCACCCCTGCCCTCGAACCGGTACAAGACCGAGCTGTGCCGAAGCTTTCAGGAGCACGGCATCTGCAAATACGGCAGCAAATGTCAGTTCGCCCACGGCGAGAGCGAGCTGCGAGGGCTGTCCCGCCATCCCAAATACAAAACTCAAGCCTGTCGCACTTTCTACCAGTTTGGATACTGTCCTTACGGGAGCCGCTGTCACTTCATCCACGAGGAGAAGCACTCTCTGACGCTCGACCAGAACCCGCGTCTGCTGCGGCAGAGCGTCAGCTTCGCCGGTTTCACTCGCAGCAACTCTCCCCCGAGTTTATACGAGCCGCTGAGCTTCACCCGTGCCCCTTCGGTCTCCCCCCCTCCCGCTGATATCTTGTCCCCGGTCTTCAGCGACTCTTCCCGCGACATGTTCCCCTTCAGCCGTCACAGTACCGGAGATATCTACAGCAACGCGCCCTTCACGCCAGAGCCTCGGTCGCGGTGTGTCTGCGGACACGGAAATGACTTCCAGGACTCCGGCAACGGGCTTTACATGAAGGAAGACCTGAGCAAAGCCAACCTGCAGCGCTTTTCCTCGGAAGACTCGCTGTCAGACCGCGAAAGTTACAGCAGCACCGGCAGCTCGAGCGGCTCCGAGTCTCCCACCTTCGACGCCTCGAGCGGGAAGCGCCTGTCCGTTTTCACGAGGATGTCTGTGTCTGACTGAGGACTTTACCGCCGTTCCTTCCCAATCATTCAATCAGTCAAAAATAATGTGTAACGAGTCTTAATGCTGTTAATTTAATATTATATGTAATGCTAAAGGAGATTATTTTGATACCAAGCTGCCCTCCAAAGCCTAAGCAGGCATGTTTTTTTTTTTTTTATATATAACGGTGTATTATTAGCTATTTTCTGTGACATTGTCTTCCATTTGTTTTTGCTTTTCTTGCTTTTCGACGTTGTTTGGCAGTAAGCATTGCAGACAAGTGCCTTAAAATATTATAACCTATGCTAGTGGCACAAGCAGAGCTTGTGTCAAATATATATGTGCATATATAATGTTGTATGTATATATCATATATCCAACGTGTGAATTAGGGGGTTGACTTTTTAAAGGAATTCCTGGCCGTTTTTGGAAGAAGTCAGTTCCCCAGATAATTTGCAACTTGTTTATATCTACCAACAATGTGACAAACTTGAGAAAATGACCATACATTCACTCACAAAGAATGCACTTTACAAATCAATACCGGGTGAATGTTTCCATGTAGCATTTTAACCAAAGCATTATAATGTTAGGTACCTGTTTTGTACAAGGAAACTAAGAAACAAACCTAAAAACCATATATTTATATTGGACAAGAGCTGTCAAGTTAATGTTTTGACAACCCTGGTTGGGTCCTTACTCGAGGAAACTTGTCTTTTATCAGGGACTGTAACAGTACAGTATTTCTGTAGAATAGTTTGCTTTGTTTGAAATGTTTTTTTTTTTTTTTTTTTTTTTTTGTAATTGTATAGACCTAACTAATATATTTATTAAGTATTTATTGAAGGTATAGCAATGTATTTTTTACTTATTTATCAACGTGTCATGGCCTTTGAAAAAAAAAAAAAATCAAGAAGTGTTGACACAAAATGATGGAAACGATTTCAATTGACCAAAATAATGTAATAAATGCATATTTTGAAAAACAATTGTATTGAACTTGATGTGTTCTCTACCAAATGCACCACAAGAATATAAGCTCATCACCTACAGTGTTCTTCACATATCTGCTTGCATTTCAAAATCACTTCATCACATACCTAAGATATAATGCTGTTTTGTAAATACTCGGACCAGGATTAAGTTCATATTTGGCATACACAAAGACATTGCACACAACAACACTGAGATCTGACCTGAATCTCCAAGACAGCTATGCATATGACAAAACAAAGTCTGAAGCAACAGATAGCTGTCTGTAGAGATTCAAATCTGTCCTGCGTTTCCAGTGACCTTGTCAGCTTCAAGATCTGTGAGCTGGTCAGTTTAATGGAGTGCAGTAAGATCATATCGAGTGTTACACAGGCTCATGACAATGTCGTGCATTACATAAACCTATGCATTGCCTGCTTCATACATTGAGCGTTGCTAAAGAATTACATTTGAATTACAGAAATATTTGAACTGTTTGCCAGTTTTTCCCTCATGTTAATCAACCCCTTTATAACTCTTAATGTTTAACTGACTGCAGCCTCCCTTAACCTTTTCATAAATCAGTGCAAACACACCACAAGACATCCCAATATGCAAACATAAGCTTATTGTGAAACCTGATCAAATGACTTAAAATCATTTGTATAGTGCTTTTGACAGTACATACTCTTTCAAAGCAGCTTTACAAAGAATCGCACCATACAAACCCAGTGAGCAATCCACAGGCCACAGCAACAACAACCATAGAGATTTTAAAGAATGCATCAACTGTTTTCTTATTTATTCTCAGAAAAAAAGGTGCAAAAGCTGTAATTGGAACAGTACCCTTTCAAAAGCTACTAATATGTACTATTAAGATACTAATATGTACACTTGAGGTGCTAATATGTGCCTTTAAGGTACTAATACGCACCTTAGGGGGTTAATAAGGTACAAAAGTGTGTACCTTTTTAATTAAAATTAAAAAAAAAGTACAGTGACAGCTTATTATTTAATAATATTTATATCTTTCAGCTACGCCTTTAAGTCGACATTTCAACAATCTGTGCCACATGTCATTTGGTGAAAATACTTTTGTGTAGATATCACATTTAAGTAAAAATTTCATCTAGTTTAAACCACAGTAAAATAAATATGAATTAATTTCAAGAAAAAGCAGAAAAAGTGCAAGTGGCTATTCTTGTTCTCTGTATTATTCATATTGTTACAAAACATATGTGATGAAATATAAAAAAGACCCCACCTCTGTGATCCACCTTAAAAGTGCTGAACTAAAAACATAATGAGATCTTCTCATTCTCACACTTCACAACTTATCCACATCCTGACAAGTTATATAAATATAACGACCACCATAACTCAAAATAAACATAACGGTGTCATGTGTGGGAAGATGGCACTTTAAGATATCACATGTCGCTATTTGGTCCAAATGAGGAAGTGTGGGCCCTGCCAAATGCCACAGGAAAATCTGATCAAATTAACAAGAAAATTGCTCGGTCGTTCCACTCGACAGAAGTCTTTAATATGGTTAATATCTGTGGCGTAGAAGCCACTGTCACATTTAAGAGTTAAATGAACTTTATAGTCCATTTCTCTGTGCTCGTCTTCTTCGCCAGAACACACACAGGATGTGTAACCATAACAACAGTGGCAGTCCAGTAAAAGCAAATAACCACACGAACACACAAATGGCCCGTCTTCTCCCTCTCTCTTCTTTTCAACGTGCTTTAGGACGCTATTGGTGCACTTCACACAGCAAACAGTGGCAGCTGTTATACAGCACTGTAAAGCCGGGCCTGAAATTTGCAATTACAGTGAGTGGCTTGTGATTACCTCACTGTTTACTAATGCTTCTGTACTCTGACAGCTCTCCATGAGTAGAAAAGATGCTTATTTTACCAGCTCATACGGTACACCCTGCTCATTTTAAATGGGAGTTTCATTAAAGAAAAAGTCATATTTTGTTCAACAGGTTTGCTTTGAAGTCATTTTAGTCATGTGTGACTAACTTCACAAAGGTGGAAGCAAAGATTAAATTCTGATGATTCTTAAACTAATATATATATATATATATATATATATATATATATATTATGTAGTAAACACTGCATTTGTTTGTTTTAGCTCCTCTAGACTTGTTACTGTTTCAAAAAAATATATGGAAACACACAGTTCTCCAAATAGAGTCAGCAGTTTCGATGAGGAAGTAGATAGTTACAAAATGCCACACATTAAATAGCTTCTCAAATGGCCCTTCGTCACTAACACCAACACTGATATACTAAATTTATAGCGTTGTCACACTTTTATGTTTAAAATTACAATAAAACAGTAAAAAGTTACACTTTTTTGACATTTCCTTAAACAAAATAAACACTTTAAAGTGAAGATTCTGTTATTATTTACTCACCCTCAAGTTGTTTTAAACATGTATGAGTTTCCGGTAAGCACGAAAGAAGAAAATCATGAAGAATGTTGGTAACCAAACAGCTGACGAAGCCATTGACTTCTATGGGGGAAAAAAATAAAATAAAATGCTATGGAAGTCAATGGCTACCATCAATTGTTTGGTTACCAACGTTCTTCAAAACATCTTATTTTATGTTCCACAGAAGAAAGAAACTCATACAGGTTTGAAACAACATGAGGGTGAGTAAATAATGACAGATTTTCATTTTTTGGGGTGAACTATCCCCACCACAGACGTTGAGTGGCACATGTAATTCAGATTAATCGTTATCCAACATGAGTTTTCAATGGTTAATTTGTAGATAATTATATCTGAATTCCCTGAATCCTGAATATCTGGTAACATTTAGGAGTACAGATGAAAAGATGATCATATAAAGTGAAATTCAATTCAGTAAACAGCAATACATAGAAAAGCAATGAGGAAGCAAGTCTCAAAAGCAACAACAAAAAAAAGGAAGTAGAGAGAAACAAACTGTTTCCATGGGGTTACAATGGCAGCAAACCTAAAGTCAGACAAACAGAATTGCTGTTTTGTTCATTTCCTTCTACTTCTAGTCTCAGGATTGATGTGAAATTCATAATTTCTGAACTGATATAAGCTATGACATACTCTTTAACTCTTGGACTATAAATGGGTAAGCCATTGTTCAAAACAAAACCCATGATTGAATTTGTTTCTGGTAAGTTAGCCGTCCACCCCATTCTATCAATGTTTAACAGACCATAGTGGTTTATAAAGTACTTTAACCTTTCACCTGTTTATAAACCTGTTTTAAGACACACTGCAATGCACAGTGTTAGTGACAGCCTGGATGTCTAATGTTTAACCTGCTTGTTGCAATATGTTTATCTTCACTGACTAAGTAATGAATAGAAATGTCAAAGAAAACGGAGCACAGACTTCTGTTAATGTTCCATCGGTTAGATTTTATAAGCTTGCCTTATCAAATTACCTTGAAAATGGCCTGATTCAAGCAATCGAGAATGATGGTGACCTTAAATTAATTTTACAGTCTGGCTTCAGTACAAATAAAGCTCAACTGCCAACATTTCTGACATAATGCTGATTACCACAAAGAAATTTCAACTTGTCTATCATTTTCTTAAAAGAATGGGGGCAAAAAGTTACAGAGGCACTTACAATGGAAGTAAATGGGCTAATTTTCCAGAAGTGAAACTTACATAAAGCACTTTAAAATCTGTTAAAACTTGCCTTAAAGGATTTTTGCATTTTTAGAATTTTTGGCATAATGTTGATTACCACAAAGAAATTTCAACTTGTCCACCTTAGTAAAAAAGTAATGTTTTAAATACATTTATTTCATACTAAGTATAGTTCAAAACTATTAACACATTTACTGACATATCATTCGAGACTTACTGCTATAAAAATTACAATTAAGCTTTATTTAGAGTAGGCTTACTACTTGTGCACGATGCACATTTCTTAATATTAAGGCTAAAATGTGTTTTAATGTCACTTGATGAGCACTGCATGATCTTTGAATAGCATTGGTCTTTAAATGCAAGATATTTCAAGTGTACCTGAAGTATACTTGCAATAGTTCCACTTTAGCACAATCAAATATACTTCAGGATATCTTTAGTTGGACTTCAGCACTACTTCCACACAATTATAGTGCATTAAGTACAAAATTGGTTGTTCCAATTTAGCAGTATTTCAGTTTAAAATACTGAAAGTTAAATTGCAGTAAAATTTTTATTAAGTACATAAATATGTAAATGTATTTGTAGTATACTTAGCATGAAATAAACGTATTTTAATGTATTTAATTTTCACTAGGGCATAATTTTCTTAAAAAAAAAAAAAATTGGCAAAAGGTTACAGAGGCACTTATACAATGGAAGTAAAAGGGCCAATTTTTCAGAAGTGAAACTTACATAAAGCACTTTAAAATGTTAAAAACTTGCCTTAAAGAAATGATCTGATCTGCATTCAGTACAAATAAAGCTCAACTGACAGAATTTATAACAATGTTGATTACCACCAAAAAAAATAAATAAATAAAAATAAATAAAAATCAACTCATCCCTCATTTTTGTAAAAAGTTGCCAAAACTTAAGATATCAGCGAGGCACTCACAATGGTAGTAATTGGGGTCAGTTTTTAGAAGTATAAAGCTTATAATTTAATAAAAGCCCTTAAAAATCTGTTAAAACGTGTGTATAATTGGTAACTG